>CAJQZJ010033049.1:2199342-2220014 GCA_907164525.1 Lophiomys imhausi | reverse complement strand
ACACACACACACACACACACACACACACACACACACACACACACACAAAGAAATCACTAACTACTGAAGAGTGGCATGGCTGAAGCACTAACTTTGGAGAGGATGTGGAGACACAGGGTTGTAGATATGGAAGTGACTAGACAAGAAAGGCTTCCACTATCATGCTGAAAGTCAACTGGGAGATGTTGACTTTTGAAAATTATTAAATTTTTAAAAATAAACTCATATGTATTTGTTTTTAGAATTTAAGGATGATATTAAGGGGGAAAGATTATGATTTCTGCTCTCTCCTATCATGAAGGTAACCAGGTTTGATAACTATGGTCCCTCTCTTTCTCCCCATCTCTCTCTCCCTACCTCCCTTCATTCAAGATACTGAAGTCAGGGTCCTGAATTAAAGATCCAGCTAAACATGCTTCTTTTATGAAGGTTGGTTAGTTTGCCTTTTTGATCCGGCTCAAATGGCAAAAATAGTACAATATACATACGATTTCTCAGTTTAGTCTTTCTCCTTGGTGTTATCTCTTGAGATGAACCAGATTGGATTTGTTTATTTGCTCATTCTTTCTGGATGGATATTCAGGTTTCCTGTGTTTGACAATGACCAAAATACTGCAACATGGCATTTTATGGGTGATTCTGGATACAATGGACCTTTTGTTACAGTAACATGTATGGATGTAGGATTTCTGGATCACTAATATTGTAGTCAGGCATGGTGGTGCAGACCTGCAATCTCAGCACTCGAGAGGCTAAGGCAACTGAGGAGTGTGAGTTCAAGGCCAACCGGGGCTACATGAGGAGCCCTTGTCTCAAACTGTTCTCCGTCATGGGGTTTGTACTTTAAATGCTCATAGATATCTCCAGATTGTTTTTCTAGTAGGTGTGGTAATCCCTACTTCTTAACACCCTTAGTCAGAGCTGAACATTTTCACTTTTGTAAATTTGGCAAAAATCACTGGTGGAAAAGGCTGAAGATTTACATAAACCGAACATCTTATATGTATTGACAAGTCATAAGATTCTTTACAAAAATTGCCTGCTCGTTTCTATTTGATTTCCTTTTCCTTGTTGGTTAATAAAATGTATTAGAACATTAGTGTTAATCTTTACCTACATGATTTTTAAATTTTTCTTTTGTTACCAGAGACAGGATATCATGTGGCCTATGTGGCTGAGGACAAGCTTGCACTTCAGATGGCTCTGCCTCCACCGCCTAAGGGCTGAGATCACAGGTGTGCACTAATGTTTCTGAAGTGTGTAACTCTTAAAAAGGGTCCCTCACCTTGCACAAGCAGAATACCAGAGCTTCATTTACCATTTTGTGTGTGTGTGTATGTGTGTGGGGCTGTATGTCTATGTGTGAGTGCACACATCTCTGTGTACACGTGTGGAGGGCAGAAGTTGATCGCTGTCCACCTAATTGTTAAGATAGACAAGTGACAAGGTTGACTCCTTTGGCACTTGGGTAGTGAGCAGTTGGGATCCTCCTGTCTCCAACACCATCTCCCATTACAGGCATGTGTCATTATGTCTGGCTTTTACATCGATGCTGGGGATCCCAACTCAGGTCCTCATGCTGACACAGCAAACACATTATCTGCTGGCTGTCCCCTCAGCACCCTTTCTTCCTCTTTTTGGGGCACGGTAGTGGTTCTGTGTTTTACATATTCTAGGCAATTCTCTATTACAAGCTACATACCTAGATTCCATTTGTTCTTTGATGTTGTTTATAGTACTGCCTTTATAACAAAAACAAAAGAACTCCTGAATTTATTACCTCACAGTTCTGGATTCTGGAAGACAGAGTCCAAGGTATGACAGGGTAAGACAGTGCAGAGGTTCCTCCATCTTGGATTCTTGCTGAAGCCATTTCAGGTTTAGCTAGAATTTTATTTCCTTGATGGAGAATCCTGTGGAAAATTACCCAACTCTATTCTAGGAACCCAAAATCAAGATGCCCAAACAAACTTATCTTAGCTTCTGTTAAATTGCTTGCTTGTGCAGAAACCCCTCCAGATAACTACTTATCTCAGCTCCTGTTAAACTGTTTGCATAACTCAAAGTCTCCCTGCAGCTGTGGAGTGAGATGCCCGGGCATGGTTTCTGCTTTCAAACACCCTGTGCTGTGGGCACTCGGTGCTGTATGTAGGACTCAAATACCTGAGTGTAGTCCCAGCCATTTGGAATACGGACTTTCAATTGGTTGTATCTGAGTGGTCATTTCTGTAACATTTTGGAGGCCCAAGTGAGATCTCCAGAGACTAGACCCAAACATTGAGGGGCCTTGGGAGCTCCAGGAGAGAGGAAAGGTGCACCAGCTAGAAAGGATTCTTGGGGAGTGCACACTCTGAGATGTTCCAGGTCCCCAAGAAAATCATCTCTGACTGATCACTGCCAGGTGAGGCACCCTGATGCTACTCCGTGCCCCTCTGCCCCCCCCACCAAGAGATAAATTGAAACTCATTTGGTTTGAACACCTCTGGAGGTAAGCTTGCTTTGTAAGAGACACCATCTGGTTAGGACACAGAGGGGAGGTTGAATGTGACCCTAGATCCTGTGTCTGTTATCTTTGTGAGATGTCACCAGACTCCCCAGGTCTGTTCAGGTTTATGAATGTGTGGTAGCCACCCCCATTTCTTTCCTATGTGTCTCTCTGTATGACTGTGTCCCCTGTATGTCTCTCTGTGTGTTTCTCTCAGTTCTGTTGGTTGGAGAAACAGATCCAAAGTGGAAAGGGGAGTGAGGCAGTTCCTATTTTCCTACAGGCTCACAGACCACAATGGGCTGTCCACTTGCTGCTGTGGTGCCTCCCTTCTGCTGGCGAGTGTGGCTACACTATGGTGGCTGTTGCTATGGTGATGCTGGTGGCTCCTGACCCTTGGATGTAACCCCCAGTTTACCCCTAATGACCAATGTCTTTCTTTGGTACAAGACATCCCCCATTCCCCTCCAAACCTGGCTTCAGACCTGTGCCCTCTTGTTGGGGACCCACGTATTCTGCCCTAACCAAGCCACTCATAGAAACCTAAAATTTCTGCCTATTTTCTCAGCACTCAGCAGAGGAAAGAAAATAGTTCCTGGAGCTACATGATCCTCCACCTGCTCCAAGGGGAAGGGGAAAGTAATTTCCCAGCATCACTATGGGAAAAGTGGAAGTTCAACTCCTCTTGCTTCATGATTTATTGCCCTTCTCTCCACCAGTGACTTGTATAATTGGAAGACCAAAAACCTTCCATTTTTGGAGAAGCCACAGGCTATTATCAGCCTGTTGGAAACTGTTTTAAGGTATGAGGGTGTTGGATGCTTTTTCACCCCCCTCCACCAAATATGATTGGGAGGATTAAAAGTGGCAGCCAGGAGACCTATCAACTAACTTCAGGTAACTCATGTCACTTATGGACCTGGCGAATTGCCTTCTGGATTTCTGGAAAGGCTCTGTGAGGCAGAACAGGTATTTACCCTCATGATTGCAGATGCACTCCCCCAACAGTGGGCCACTAGTATGCCTTTGTAAAACAGTCAGCCCCAGGCATAAGGAGAAAGTTCTAGAAATTAAATGGATTTGAAGGGATGAATAGGTCTCAACTTTTGGAAATTGCTCAGAAAGTTTACAACAGCCAAGATTCAGTTAAAGACAGAAAGAGAAAGAAACTCTCCTGTCCTTGGGGAAACAGACAAGAGCAGAAATGGGAGAAATACACCAGGAGAAGGGATTCAAGGACTTGTCAGCATCATTTGATGGGCCCCTGAGTGCAGATCTGCTGGAGTTTAGACAAAAATATCCACAAAGCACCCTGTTCCAGTGTGAAAACCGCCTTGTCATAGCTCTGATCGCTGAGGAGGAATGTGGACAGCTAACAGGTGTTTTTTAGTGACCCTCCAAGCCCTGGGGTACTGAGTCCCAGCCAAGAAGGCTCAGCTGCATGTCTTTTAGGAGCTGACAAATTAACAAAATTAATAGGCAAGAACTGTTCCTGACACCCTCACATTCTGATGAGACCCTCTTGGGGAGAGCACCTGAGAGATAAATGTCTAACACCTCAGCTACAGCCTAGAGGAAGGAAATCAAATACTTTTTCATGACCATATTTCAACCATTCTGCAAATCCCTGCTCCCAGACTAACCTGGGGGGTGGGTTGGATATTGCTGGCTATGGATAATGGGATTTTCTGAGATATACAAGCCCCTCTATGCCAGTACTGGTGAGGGTATGCAGCCTTTGAAATGGACTGAGACTGAGTAGAGGGCCTTCAAAACCTTGAAAAGGGCCCTGGTGTATTCCATATCCTTCTCCCTCCCAGGCATTACTAAGCCATTCCATTTGAATGCGGGTCAAGCCAGAGGAATTCCCTAGGGGCTCCTCATAAAAACTGTGGGGCCATGGAAAGACTAGTGGCATGTCTGTCCAAGAGACTTGACCTAGTGTCAGCAGGGTGGCTGCCATGTATAAGGCCCATAGTTGCCACTTCCCTGTTAGTAAAAGGAGCTGACAAATTAACAAAATTAACAGGCAAGAACTGTTCCTGACTCCCTCACATTCTGACGAGACCCTCTTGGGGAGAGCACCTGAGAGACAGATGTCTAACACACCTAGGTGACCCAATACTCACCTAGTCAGTCTTGTTTTTGAATCAACCCCACATTTAGTTTCACAAGACACCAGTCCTCAACTCTGCCAGTCTCCTGCCAGATGATGGTCCTGCAGGTCTCCAGAATGATTATCTTGAGGAGACTGACTGATGAAGGCATACTTCACGAACTATTTATTAATAACTCTAAACATCTTCCAACCTACCAACCTGAGGCACAAAAGAAAGGATATAGACCTCCTAAGTCGTAGGTCCTTGGGGTAACTTGTCAGCAGTCCAGCCAAATCAGCATACACAGAAACAGATGTAATCAGCAATAGGAACAAAGCAAACAGCAGAAATGGGAACACAGCTAACCACCCACCTAGCAAGTGGAACTGCTCTACTCCTGTATGATGCTTCAAAGTTGAAGATCCAACTAAAGATATCATTTATAGGTGTGCAACCTGTGCTCAGGTAAACCCTGAAGGGGGAAGGAAGATCTCATAAGGGATCCAGGCTCAAGGAAATGGCCCTAGGGAGCATTAGGAGCTGTATTTTACTGAAATCAGACCTAGTGATTTTGGCTATAAATATTGGCTTGTGTTCATGGACACCTCAGGATGGGTGGAGGCCTACTCCACAGAACAGAGACTGCTCCAATAGCTACTAAGAAACTTCTTCAGGAACTAATTCCTGGGTTTGAACTGCCCCTAGCTTTGGGGTCTGACAATAGCCCATCCTTCACAGCCAAAGTGTCTCATAATCTGACAAAGTGATTGCATACTAACCGGAGATTACATTATGCATATAGGCCACAGAGTTCTGGCTTTATCCTACCTAGGAAGGATAAATGGAACTCTTAGGAGACTGACCAAATCAATCCTGAAAACTGGCCAAAAATTGGGAAGTGTTTACTTCTTTTGGAATTATGTTTGGGAAACTGCCTCAGAGTTTATTCTTAAACTCTGAGATATCACCTTCTCAAGTCCCTGCTGCCTTTGCAGGAAACTCAGCAGACCATTGACAAGACTATGTAGGGAATCCTGCCATATTTCCCTCTGAACTTGCCCACCAGTTCTATCCAGGGCACTTGGTTTGTATAAAGAGTACAGCCGGTCCTCCTCATCACCCTAAATGCTGCCAAAGTAGCTGGTGTCATCTGTAGAAGTAAATTGGTTAATTATTTACCAGTATTTATAATATATTTAATGGGTTGAAGGTGTTAATTCTTAATCCACCATTATAAATAAACACACCCAGATACCTGATGAATTTTAACAAACCTTAGCCTGGATTGTGTAATCTTAGCATATTTAAGCTAGTTTATAATTCTATTCCCCAAATGAAACCCCATATATACATATGTCCTCTGGGCTGTTTTACTCCATGCTATGCTGATGTTCCAGGCCATGTGGCATGACCCTCCATCTCTAACCCATGTGTGTGTCTCCTTCTTCCCGCCTCAATTCTTCTTTCTATGATTCCTCTCTTTACTTCAAAAGCCTGCATACCTTAGCCCCACCTATCTCTCTCTTTCCCCAATCTCAGGCCTCAGAATTTATTCAACAAATCAGAGACAATGGGTAGCAAGCAAAGTAACAGACAGCAAGCAGGCCTCTGGGAGCAATTAACTAACATTTAGAATACATAACAGATCACTGCATCAGTCATCCCTTGAAAAAAGGCCACTGAGGGCAATGACAGATGAACCATCATTTGGACCTTGGACGCCTTAAAGATGAGACTGACCAGAGTTTACTAACTCAGGAGACACAATCCCTATCAACCCTGGATATAGGAATTCAGGAAAAAGAGGGATGGGAAACTCTCTTTTCGGTAGACCTCTGCTCCCTTATGTTCTTTCTAGGAGTGGAACAATATGGGTCAGGGAAAAGGATGGGGTCAGTAAAGCAGGTTATATAAATGACTGACTATTAAAAAGACTTCAGAGATTACAATTTATGTATACTCTGCTAAGGACAAGGTACCTGCACCACATCCTCAAATTACCTGACTTGTAGGTTTGACTAAATATGCCTTCTCTGACTCACTGGAAAATCACATTCCTACTATATGTTTATTGGTCTATGTTATTCCACAGGTATATACCTATATAATAGAGAAGAAGGGAGAACTCATATTGGCTGTGCTGGAAAGTTTAATCTCAACTTGACCCAAGCTAAGGTTATCTGAGAGAAGGAAGCTCAATTGAGAAAATGCCTATATAAGATTGGGCTGTAGGCAAGCCCGTAGGGTATTTTCTTAATTAGTAATTGATGGGAGAGGGCCCAGCCCATTGTAGGTGGGGCCATCCCTGGGCTGATGATCCTGGGTTCTATAAGAAATCAAGCTGAGTGGGGTGTCTGGTGGAAAAATGGAGGGAAGGATAGAAAGACCCAGAGGGGACAAGAACTCTACAAGAAGATCAACAGAGACAACTAACCTATGCCCATGGTGACCTACAGAGACTGAAACACCAATCAAAGAGCATGCATGAACTAGACCTAGGCTCCCTATGCATATGTAACCGATAGGTAGCAGGGTTGTCATGTGGGTTCCCTAGCAAGTAGAGCAGGGGCTGTCTCTGACATGAACCCCTGATGCCTGCTTTTTGATCACTTCCCCCTAACTGGGCTGCAGTGCGTGGCCTCAACGGAAGAGGATGTGCTCAGTCCTGATGAGACTCACTCGATGTGCTGGGATGGGATGATACAGGGGGAGGTGAAGGGGAGGAGAAGAGGAGGAGTAAGAGGAAGGGGTGGGAGGGCAGGACCGGGAGGAGGAGAGGGAGGAGGCTACAATTGGGCTATAAAATAAAAAGGCTGAGCAAGCCATGGGGAGCAAGCCAGTAAGCACACTCTGCATCAGCTCCTGCCTCCAGGTTCCTGCCCTGTTTGAGTTCCTGTCCCAGTTCCCTTCGATAATGGATGATAATATGGAAGTGTAAGCCAAGTAAATCCTTTCTTCCTCAACTTGCTTTTTGGTGATAGTGTTCCAAAGCAGCAAGGAAACCCTAACTAAGATATTTGCCTTGACTCAATGTTAATGAAGGTCAAACAGGTCCTAATTCTGGACTTGATCCTAGTAGGGGCAGAAGTAGCCCTATGAAAGTGCTATAGGCACCTTAGCCTTGATTGTTGGGGAAGAAAAGCTATAGGGAACCCAGTTCCTGGATAGACGTAAGACCTAGACCACTTGGAGAATTCTATTTCTTTCTTTCTATATCTCTTCCTTCCTTCCTTCCTTCCTTCCTTCCTTCCTTCCTTCCTTCCTTTCTTTCTTTCTTTCTTTCTTTTTTTTTTTTTTTGAGACATGGGTTCTCTATATAGTGCTGGCTGTCCTGTAGCTTAGGTTGTCCTCAAACTCAGAGATCCTCTTGTCTTTGCCTCCCCAGTGCTGGGATTAAAGGCATGCGCTACCATGTCCAGTGAAGAATTTTATTTCTAAGTTGGAGATCCAAGCTTAAAACTGAAGGAGTATAGACCTCTTTTTTATGAAACAGGGAGGACTTTACATGACCTCAGAAGAAACTTGTTGTTTCCATGCCAACCATTCAGAGAAACCCTCAAAAAAAAAAAAAAAGAAAAAGGAAAGAAGATATAGATTATAGATTGATAATTAGTATCAGTTCTGTTTATCCTGATGGCTGACAACTTCACCATTGGCATTAGTCAGAACTTTGATTCTTATTCTGATCAAGCTAATGTTGGGACCTTGCATCCTCAACTGCGTGGTCAACTAAGCTACTGGTCTCTAGAATCAACTATGTCCTCCTAGAACAGGATGAGTCAATGATTTGACTCATCCCTACAAAAACAGGAATGCGACAGAGCAAGACAGTGAGGAGGTTTCTTCATCATGTATTACTTTCTTCAAGATAGGGTTTCTCTGTGTAGCCGTGGCTGTCCTAAACTCACTTTGTAGACCAGGCTGGCCTCGAACTCACAGAGATCCACCTGTCTCTGCCTCCCAAGCACACCACCATGCCCAACAATTACAGACAGCTGTGAACTGCCATGTGGGTGCTGGGATTTGAACCCAGGTCCTTTGGAAGAGCCGCCAGTGCTCTTAACTTCTGAGCCATCACTCCAGCCCCTCCATCATGTATTCTCACTGAGGTCATTTCAGGTTTAACTCGAATTTGATCTCCCTGATAGAGAATTCCATAGAAAATTACTCAAGTCTATTCTAGGAACCCAAGGCCAAGGTGCCCCCAGCAAACTCAGCTTCTATAACCTGCCTGATTATTCAGAAGCCTTCCAGATAACAGCTTATCTTAGCTTCTGTCAAATTGCTTGCTTATGCAAAGCATCCCCTGCAGCTGCAGAGCATGGTACCAGGACATGGTTTCTGCCTTCAGAAATAGTGTGCTCTGGACACTTTGTGCTACTTTTAGGACCTGAATATCTGAGTGCAGTCCCAGCTGTCTGTAATACAGACTTGGATTTAAAATACTTCTCAGTGGTCATCTCTGGCAGGCTCCTTCTAACAAAGGTATGACAGGGTTGGTGGCCTCTGAGGCCTTTCTCCTTGGCTTCTAATGGCTATCTTTTCCCCTGTCTTTGTTTGCTCTTCACCTCAGTGTTGCCTCTGTCCATTCCTGTACTATTTTCATATCATGTTAGATAAGTGTAATTAATCTACATTTTTAGAAATATTTTCTTCCTTCTATTTATCTCTCTTTCTGTCTTGGAAATCATGTTTTACTACTATTTCAATAGTCCAGAAGCCTTGAACTCTAAGTCTTCCAGCCTCATTCTCTTGAGTTCTGGAATTAAAGGTGTGTGCTACTTTGCTTAAGAACTCAAGATTCTATTTTTAAAATGCATCTGTTGATATATGTGTGGTGTGTGTGCATGTTCATGCGTGTGTGTATTTGTGTCGAGAACATAAGCTGATGCTGAATGTTTTTCTAAGTTGCTCATCTTCTTTTCTTTCTTTTTGGTGCTGAGAATTGAACTTAGAATCTTGCTGAACACCAATATTTTCTTGAATGTTCTCTTATTTTTTTGAGGCAAGATTTTTGCTATGTAGCCCAGGCTGGCTTCAAACATAATCCTCCTACTTTTGCCTCCTGATGTCGTTATTACAGCCTTGCTTTTATTTGAAAATGAAAAGCCTTCAATATCTCAGCTCAAGAACAGAGAAACAAATTCACCCTTCCTCTGCCTTTTTGTTCTATCCAAACCTTCAAAGGTTTGGAAGGATGCTGCCCACATTGGTGAGGGTGGATCTTCCTTACTCAGTCTACTGATTCAAATGCTAATTTATTCCGGAAACACCCTCAGACACACCCAGAGAGGACTACAGAAGGCAAGAATACCAGGAAATGGGAACCAAAACTCTTTCAGAATGTGCTTGTCTGACCAGGAGATACTATGTAGTAGAATAAATAAGGTCAATACACACTAACACAGGAAATGTCCAAGATACATAGTTAAGTTAAAACAGAAAGAGACAAAACCATGTATCGCATTATATATGCGCGGGGGGGGGCACATATAAAACCTCAACTTTGAAAAACAGATACTCATAGAAAATATCTGGAACGTGCCCAAACATTATCATCATTAAATATTGAATTTTTGATTACATTTATTGTTAATGTCCTAAAAATGATAATATATTCATGTTTCATGCAATTAAAACTAATCTTCAAAGAATAAATAGACTATTGTGAGTGCAGGAGGGGAGGAGGATGGTAGTAGAAATAATATGGCACTAGGACAGATGGAAAACAACGGGGTGAAGGGAGTAATACGTAGGACGTAAAAGTCTAGAGAGAGGTTTCACAGCATGCAGAAAGGAAGGCATCTGGGATGACTTTAAGGTTTTGAGGTTAGGTTACTCGGTTTCGGTTGCTAATTAGAGGGCATGGATTTTGGAAGAGCTAAGGTGGGGCAGCATAACCATCCAAACTCTTAACCACCTCCTTTACACTTAAGGCAAGGCATATGGAGGAGAGATGAGATGCTTCCTCTTCATTAAAAATGTGACTGATTTTAGAATCACCATGGTAACACACCTCTGAGTGTATCTACGAGGATGCTTCCAGGGAGGTTTAACTGAGGATGGAAGATCCACCTTGGAGGTGGGCAGCACCATCCCATGAGTTGGGGTCCTGCACTGCAGAAGAAGGAAAAAGCAAGCTGAGTACCAGCATTCATCTGGCTCTGCTTCCTGCTATGGATGTGGTGTGACAAGTGTCTCACTCTCTGGCTGACATCATAATGGACTATGTTCCTTTTCGTACTGTGACCCAAAATAAATCCTTCCTTCCTTAGGTTGCTTTTGTCAAGTGTTTTTGTCTCAACGATAAGAAAACTAACCAGTATAGGAGAGAGAAATTTTCTACTGATAACTGAGTGTGGGGGAAAAATGACAATAAGTTAACAGGTGGAAATTATATGCATATGCACAGGACTGTCACCCAATGTGAGACTCAAGCATTGTCTAGATGACTGAAGTTCTTACAGCATCATGAGCTATAGGAAGGAACATTAGTTCAGGGCTTGGGAGTGGGAATAAATTTTATAAGAGATAAGGAGACAAAATGTATGCTGAGTTCGGGTGGTCTTATTATTCAGCAAGTTCTTGATCTGCTGTGATAAACCTGTCTGGGATGGTTGCTACCTCTCTTGTTGAATAAAAAAAAAAATAAAAAAGAAAAGGACATGATTGCTCTATGGTTTAGTGTAGATAAAAGGGAGTGCCTAGCCAGAGCCAGGGTCATCTGGGAGAGTCCAGAGTGGACTTGACCCTGAGCCATCTGAGGAAATGGACAGGGACAGGGGGGAGGAGCCAGACAAAGAGGCTAGGAGGGTAAAGCGTAGATCAACGTGTTGACTTTCGTCAACCCATGCAGATTTTGTCTGCTGGATCTGGGAGCTGAGGATCTGAAAGAATGGGGTACACTACAGTCTAAGGGTGTTGACAACCTTAGTTCAGCTTTTATATACAAATATAACAAAGAAAAAGATGTAAATAAACAGCAGTAAGCACACACTAAATATTAACAGAGCAGCCCTTTCCCAGAACGTCCTCAGGACAGACCAATTGAAACACAGTTGCCGGGCACATACTATAGTTATATCTGGGAAAGCATGAAAGCAAGGGGGAAGGCCATATGCAGGGTACACTGGCCAGACTGGGTTCTACAGCTATGTTCTGATGTCCAACGAGAGCACACATGCTTTATAAATTGAATGCAATGGTTGTCATAGGAGGCACAAAATCATGTCCAAGAACAATCCATGGAATAAAATGTACCTGAGGTAAAAGGCCGTGTGCCCTTTTTCCTAGAGCTGCTCACAGTTCCCCAAGACATTGTTCATCATGGGTCATTATTTTGACTGTGTTCTGACAAAAAGGACCAGATAACCACAATGATTGGATTAAACAGGAAAGGGCAGCTGGGGGAAGGGTAGCTCAGCCTTTGGATTGGGGAAGTTCAGGATGGGGCTGGGTGGGTTATGCTAGCCCTACCCTGTAACAGGTAGGGACTGAGGGATTCTGGGAGAACCTGGAGGCCAGGCTCACTTTGATATGTTAAATAAGCACTTCAGCCATTTGTCCCAAGGTTTGAGACTTAACACTTGTGAGTTAAATTTTCCATGTTTGTAAGATTTCCAAGCAGGGGTATACAAGAATTTTCAGTTTTGGAGGATTGATCTTTAGGCAGATAAAGAAACTTCAGAAAAGAAGCCCTCCTTATGTGTCGGGAGATGAAAATGGGTGAGAGTCAGGAGAGAAGAAGGTCGGAGAGAATGCTACCAGATTCAAATATGACTGCTCCCTGCTTGAAAGGCAATACTCAGGAAGGTGGGAAGGCAATCAGGATTACTCAAGGGCTTCTGGGAAGATGAGGGAGGGGCTATTTTTGGTCTTAAAAAAATTAGCTATTTTGAGAAACCATTTTTCCCCCCTTTCTCTCTTTCCTGTCCCCTACTAAAGGTGGTTAGCTGGGCAAGGACTTTTTTTTTTTTACATTTTCTGTACTATGCAGTTCCCTTTGGGCTGACTTGGCAGCTGTGTCAGATTGTGACATCAAGCTCTACCAATGGGATGAGAAGCAGTCCTCATGTAATTTATCAATGATAAAGACAGAAATTGTCTTGGTCAAACATGCTTGCTAGTTGATTTGAGTCTTGGTGCAGCTTTTTATAAAAAGAATTGCCTTGCCAAGCTACCTTGTTAGTTTGTTCTGTGTGCTATACAGATTTTTTTGTTTGTTTGTTTTTAACACCAAAGGAACCCAAGTACATGAAAAGGCTTTTACAAGAAGGGAAAGTAAGTACAATGGGACAATGGGCAGGAAATCCTGTGATATTGGGCCAGAACATTCTAACTGGCCTTGACTTTTTGGGACTGGTTCCTGTATTTCTTTAGACAAACATATGACTTTTTTTTAATTAAAATTTAGTTTTTATTATTTCTTTGAGAATGTATGAGCAATGTATTTCGATCATATTTACCCCTCTCATACCCACCCACTCAGCTTTGTGTTCCCCTATAAAAACAAAGCAAAAGCAACAAGTCTAATTTGTGCTGTCCATACACTCGTGAAGGTGTGAGCGTATACGGGAGCGAGACTGACCGGCCAGGGACAGACACACCCTTAAAGAAAGCTGACCCTCCCTTTCCCAGCAGCTGTCAAAGGCTAGCGGTTCCTCAGGTAGGAGTGGCTGTCGTGCCTACCCTCCTACACACACCCTCTGTCCCGCATGCTTTGCTCTGTCTTTAGCTTATTCTGTTCTTGTACATGCTTCACGGCCTCTGGCCTCTGTTTCCCTGCTGTTATCCACTTCTGGCTCCCACAGATTTTTTTGTTCCCTCTTCCACAGTGATCCCTCAGCACAGATCCATGTATGGCTGAGCATCCCACAGCCTCTCATTCTCCGCACCTTGACCAGTTATGCATCTGTGTGCTAACTACCTACTGCAAAAAAAGGAACTTTCTCTGGTAAGGATTGAGAGCTGCATTAATCTATAGGTAAACAATAATAAGTCAATGTGAGTCAGTTTAGTACTAGGTTCATTTAGCAGGATAAAAGTGGTAGACTCTCCTCTAAGGCCTAGGACCTGTCTACTCCAGGTTCTTGGCCCCCAATATATGGTTTTTTCAGTAACTTCAACCTCTCAGGGATTTACATGCTTTGTATTAGTTGATGCACAGGATTTGAATGAGGAGAGTCATTGTCCATGTTGATGCTATCTGATAGTCATCAGATATTCTGGGTTATATTCCACAACTCTGAAAAAGTATGTAGCAGTCAGCATTTTAATCTTTAGAACTTAGAGTGCTGGGCAAAGGGAGAGGAAGCCAGAGAACAACTTGACAAGGACTGGCCACTGTTAGATCTGGAAACTTCTTTAACCCAAGTCACTTATCATGGGAAACTGTTATACTTTTGGGGCATAATCTTCTGGGCCTAAACACACAGACACACAGACATGCACACACACAGACACACACACACACACACACACACACACACACACACACAATGATACCTGTTGGTTCTGTGTCTGGGGAAGAGGTTAAGAGAAAGCTGAGAAATGAACTTCTTCACGAGGCTGTGGTTCTTAGTTCCACTTCCTCCCTTGGGTGTTTAGGCACCGCTGCACACACTGGGCTGGAAAGGATGAATGTTGAATGGGTGGGTCTGCAGGATCCCCGTCTTGATGGGATGCCGGGAAGAGAAGGTCTTTTCCTAGGATTTTAGTGTTACAGCTCTCTTAGACGATATTTAGTGAAACAGCTCTCTTATACAACATTCAGTGAAATAGCTTAGGCACTTTATTCAGAGTGAACAAGGGCTATATGAATCTGGGGAGTGGGAAGAGGTTTTCAGGGTGGGCATCCTTCATTGGCTAAGGCTTAAGGTACTAGGAATGCCTCATTTTCATGGATAGGCATTCCACCCAGGTCTTGCTGGGTGGGTTTTTAATCTCACTGGGAGAATGGAAGTTGAAACTGTAATTTCCCTAAAGACTATGTGAGATTCCTCAGGTAGAAGAAGTGGGCTTCGGGCTCCCCAGACCAGGTCAGGAAGAGAAAAGGAAGCCCCGCTGACAAAGGAAGTCCTCCATTTCCAGCCAAGCTCAGGGCTGTTAGACTGGTCATGCAGCTGAGGTTACAGTAGACTTCAACCTTAGAAGCAGAGTCTTCCAACAGAAATCCTTGCCTACTCTGTTCCTACCCAATCCCAGGTTACTACAGAAGAGTAACCTGTTGTAGTGAGAACGTTAACGACAGACCCCAGTCTTCTTCCTTGTCCAGTGAACTGAGGTATACACAGGTCTAGAGTGCCCATTTATTTTAAGGCCAGTAAAACCAACACTAATCAATTCAAGGTTCTTCCTCCTACATTCTACTCTATTTCTACCATTCCTCTAATTAGGAGACGCCTTGATTCCTTTCCTACCTCATCGGGTGTCCTATGTCAGAGAAAAATCAAGGACAATCCATGATTGAGAAAAGAGAAATACTGAGAGAATGCTGCTCTTGTGTCTTTATGTCCCCACCCTGCCACAATCTAGAGATGGTACCGGGTGAGGGTGATGGCTGTCCTTTAAATTGAAGGTGCTTTGATAGATGGTAAGCAGCCAAAGATGGTAATGCTACTGTCCCCTGTCGGGAGGACACCGACCTCTGCCCATGCCCGAATCACTGCAGTTTGAACCATCCATGCCTTTTGGAACCAGTAAAGAGTGGGCCTTAGAATTAACAATGTACTTTTGAGAATGTCCTTGGCATTGGCCCAGATGTCATTGAACAGGTCAGAAAGAATGCTAACAAATTAAATCCAAGGTCACAGTCTTTATCCTGGATTACTAACCACCTCCTTCTGTGATGCTCACAGTATCCAATAAAGTCCTATAGGGATGGCTTAATGTAATGAGCAGGTTTAACCATGCACACTTGTGACATAAAATTCCCTCTACATGGTAATTTACTCTCTATTTTCACACCACAAATTCTCCTTTTATCACTTTAATACCTTGTTGCCATAGAGCATTTAAATTCCCTTTCTACTTCTTCCACATAAGTATAGCTGGGATGGGAAAGGACTCCCCCAGATGTATTCACAGGTTTTGGCTGGGAGTCTCCTTCCATGTGCAGAGCAGAGTTCTCAGCCCTCCTACCCCAAGGCTCATCAGAACCATTTTGATGCTTGGAAAAAAAAAAAAGTTAACCTCCATACCCCACCCTTGGCAGTCAGAATAAACCGGCCTTTGGCAGGAACCAGGGATCACCAATGGTAAAGCTCACAGGATGAATCTGATGAGTCACCAGGGAAGGGAAAGACTGACCTCTAGCCTTGCACATGCTCCTGGACTGACAGTCAGCTTTTCAAACAGATTTCATACAATTTGGAGTCTCTCTTGGCTCCAAATGTCTACTCCAGTGTAACTTCCCTTGCTGACAGCTATGTTCTTTTGAGACTGAAGTGAGGCAGGTGTAGAAGGGGAAACACCTAAGGAGGCTCTTATTCCCAGTTTCCAGTCTTCCATTTACAGGACCCTGGGTGGGCACCACCTTACATCTCAAACTCTAGGTGCTTGCTGTCTTACTCTAATCTTGACTCTGGTGAATGTAACACAAGTTTGCTGCTATTGTTGTTTGTTTTGCTCTTTCCTTTTATTAGGTTTCCTGGCCTGGGCCACCTCTCTCCATCTGTGGCTCCTCTCTTGCTCTCCCTTCCCCTCCCTCCTCTTACGGTCCATTTTAGTCTGTTGGCCTTGTTCAGCCTGGGCTCTTTTCTCTGTCTGCTTTCTCCCTTACATCCACAATAAAGATCCTCTCCATATTTTTGAAGTACTTATGACCTCCTCCTTTTATTTCATTTTTTTAAAAGTCACTTTTTGGTTTTTCTGAGACAGAGCATTACTATGTAGCCCAGGTCTTAGTTGTCAGCTTGGTTACAGCCAAGAAAACAAGTGATATTTTTCTTTCGAGTCTGGCTTATATCAATTAACGTGGTGATCCATTGTTACACGCAGTTTCCTTTAAATGACATACTATCAATCCTCTTTTTGGCTGAATAACCCCCCCACTGTGTGCATATACACCACCTTTTCTTTGCCCATTCACACATGGATGGGCCTTTAGGCTGGTCCCACATCTTGACTCTTGTGAATAGTGTTACAGTCAGCATGGATGTGCAAGTGTCTCTGCATATGCGGACTTCAGTTTCTTTGGGCATATACTCGGGCACACATGCATGGAGGTGGTGCTGCTCCGAGGGAAGCAAACTTACGACCTGTTTTTGAAGAGGGCTTTATAAAAACCCTTACTGTGCTTATGTGTGAAGAACAGACATGTGGCATGGACAGTGGCACAAAGGGACTACTGAACTAGACTACTCTGTGGGCAGAAAGAAAGATTTACTGGGTATCAAAGTGCCAAAGCCATCTCTGGGATGGGTGGGCAGAAAGAAAGGTAAAATGATGGAAAAGCAAGCTGATTTCGTATGGCAGTCAGCAGGGTGGGGAGCTGAGCTGATACAGGCTGTCCAGATTGACCCAGAACTAGGTACCTTTGCCAGAGGTAGCTGACCTTTGGAGGAAGCTTAAGGGAGGTCCCAAGAAAGGTAAGGGTAGTTCCTGGAGAACAGAAACCACCAAGAGATCTACTTTCTAGTAAACTGAAACATTTAGGCTTCTTTACCCACTAATAATCTTTCTGTTTAACTACCAAAGTCCTTCTGTTTAGGACAATGTCATCAGCACCACCATTCTGAACGAAGAGGAGCTTTGGGCCTGACCTCTAGAACAGAATGAAACAGCCAGTCTATCGGTATTATACAACTTTTATTGTGGTGACATTTGAGAAAACTCTACACAATCTGCTTAGAGGAGGAGGAAGAAAAGGGAGGTGGAGAAGCTCTGATAGAGCACGTAGCTCGAGTGATGTGTGCACTTGAAATGCAGCTATTGAGACCAAGAAACTGAAATTTAAATCAAATTTAATTGCAATTAATTTCAGTTTACATACCAACCTATGTTTGGGAGTTGCTAGCTTAAGACAGCACAGATGGAGAGGATGGTCAAGGTAGTAAAACAGTCATTGTCCCTGTGCTGGTTCAAATTACAAATGCATTGTGAAAATCAGTTCACAGCCTTGGTAGTTCAGACTGTAAGCACTCACTGGTGGCCGGGCATGGTGGCACATACCTTTAATCCAAGAACTTGGAAGCAGAGGCAGGTGGATCTCTGAGTTTGAGGCTAGCCTGGTCTACAAAGTGAGTTCCAGGACAGTCAGAACTACATAGAGGAACCCTGCCTCAAAAAACAAAAATAAAACAACAACAAAAATAATTCATTGGCTCACTCCTGCAGTCTCTCAGCCAAGAGTACTGTCCCCACAATACTACTAAGGCTCAATTTCCTTAATGCACAGAGAAATGAGGGGTTGGGAAGAAACTCAGCAGGCACAAGGGGACTATGCCAGGCAAGGAGGGCACTGTCCCAGAACAAAGTGCTCTCCTGGCCTGCCCCCTCACTCCTCTGCCACCCCAGACTCACTCTGCATTTTCTCAGGACCAGCACACCTCAAGGACCTATGAAAATTAAGTTTCTCCATAAAATGTTGCTTTCCCCAGATAACCAATCTTTTTTATTTTAGAATTTTAAATATTTTTAGCAAGTGCATAAAACAATGTAGTTTTTGACATTTTTACATGTGCATATCACTTCCCTTCCAACTGCTGATCTCCTTCCTCCACCTAAGCAGTTTCTGCTTTCATTTAAAAATCTAGGTCGTGTGTGTGAGAAAGAACAGGTGATGTTTATCTTTTTCCTCCAACTATCCTTTCTTGTTTTCCCTCCCACCAAATACCATTTATTTTTTTAAATTTGTGTGTGTGTGTGTGTGTGTGTGTGTGTACAGGCTCATGTGCAATGACACCTGTGTGTCACAGTGCTTGTGTGGAGGCCCAGGGAAAACCTTCAGAACTTGGTCTCTTCTTCCACCTTTACATGGGTTCCAGGGATTGACCTCACACCATTAGGCTTGCATAGTGTCAGCCCCCCACTCCAGTCTTAAATGTGCCTTACTTTACCTGTCCATCTTTGTCAGGGTCCCCATGAACCGGATGGACTTGTTCCCTATTCTAGGATTTGGTGATGTTCTCCCTCCAAGACCCAATTTTTGCAGTTGTCCAAACTGGAGAGTCCTGTGTCCACCCAAGCTCAGCCTGAAGTTGCTGTGCCTTCAGGCATATAGGAAGGAGACTACGTCCCCTCAGCTGGCTTTTCCTCAGCTTCTTCATCTCTTTTAGAATAACAATAAGCATTTATTATCCCCTGAAAATGTCTGTGACTCGTGACTCAGGATCACTCAGCCTGGACTTGGGTTCTCTCCTGAGTCAATAAAGCAGGCTCTCTAGGCTCCAGCTGTGTGTCTGAACATGGTGAGAAAGAACCCATGCATTCACATGAACAAGTTATGAGATTTATTATTTACAGATAAACAACAGAGGGGGGCCGTGGTGGGTGGAGACTCGGGAGAGCTTCCAGGGTGGGAGAAGTCTAGACTGCTGACTTTTATCCCAGTAGAAGGACTCTGGGAAGCAACACTGTCTGGGTTTTGTTCCTGGGGTCAAGCCATTTGCCATCAGTTTCTGGAGGTGGGAATGGGGACTGAACACAGCTTGCTACCCCAGCCAACCTCTCCTTGGCTCTGCATGTTGCATTCCCAGCACATGCTATAGCTTTCTTAAGTTCAGATCGAATAGGATGAGATCTAGATCTGTCAAAGGCCACGTGGAGATTATCCTGGAGACGCTGCATTTGAGGCACCAGGTTGGTTGCCTGAAAGCTTGACTCTGCTGTGAGGGTGCACTTTGCACACACAGCTGACGTGAGGGTCAGCTGTTGGCAGGCGGGGAGGAGGGCATGGCTACTCTTGAAGCATGGAGAAGATTTTTATTGTAGATATGAGAAAGCAGGTAGAGGGAAGAGCCCAGGCTTGATACGGCCAGCAGACTAAACCGGGCCATGAGAGGAGGGAGGGATAGAGAGCAAGAGCAGAGCCAAGAGAGGCAGGACAGGCTAAGAGACCAAGAGACCAGCTGTGTCATATAGGGATCAGGCTGGGAGGTGGGGAAGGAAGCCAATTGGTGGAAGGGAGAGGTTTAGGGTAGGGGGAGGAGTGAGAAGTGCTGGGAGCCATAGGTACTGAGTGATGCTGGGAGAGCTGGGCAGTTTCCACTTTGTAAGAGGCACCATCATTAGCCATTTGTCCCAGGTATCTTGTTGAGACCTAACAGCCAGGATTCTTACTGCACATACCCCTGTGTAGGGTTGGTTGGGTGTCCTTTGCCTTTTAAAGCCTTCACTGAACTTCCAGTGTTGTGAAGTAATCCTTTGTCACAGAACTCCCTCGGTAGAGCTGAGGAGTGCTGCTTTCAAGAGTCCAAGGTTCTTTCCTCTCTGCTGCCTCCATGTGCACATTCTAGGTAGAATTGCTTGACGCTGTGGCTTCCTTTGTCCTTTACCAGGGTGGGGGTGACACACAGGAACAGCTGCCTATGCCACCCATCTTTCCTTCCGTTTCTGTCCTGGTGGCCCCATTAAAACGACTTTGTTGTACTGTGTAGATAGTTCAGTGGATAAAGAACTTGTTTATATACATGGAGACCCACGCTCAGAACCCCAGGGACTCACATAGAAGCTGTTAATCCCTGCACTCAGGGGCAGACACACCAGATCCCAGGGAAAGCTTGGTAGTTAGGCTAACTGAATCAGTGAGCTCCTGGCTCAGCAAGAGATGTTGCCTCAAGAAAGTTGAGAATGACTGAGGAAGACACTCAGTATCAACTTTGGGTGTATATGTGACCATACACACACACACACACACACACACACACACACACACACACACACGTGCATGTGATCACATACCCACATACATGCATGTTTCCATACACACATACATACATACATACATACATACATACATACATACATACATTACGTACATACATATATGTGACCACACATACGTGCATGTGGCCACACACATTCATGCACACACATGTGACTACACACACACACACACACACACACACACACACACACACACACACACA
>CAJQZJ010033049.1:2190144-2199332 GCA_907164525.1 Lophiomys imhausi | reverse complement strand
CACACACACACACACACACACACACACACACACACACACACACACACTGAGGGAGGGAGGTGAGGGTTGTTTGTCAAGCTGATCCTATTCAGCTTCAAGTGCCTGATGAGTCCTTTGACATTGTAAACAAGTGTCTGTTCTCTGCACACTAATCTGAAACTACCTGACTAGTGAATATATGCTCCTGAGATTTCAGTTTCAGAATAAATGGCCTTTTTAGTCCCTGAGGAGCTCTTGGGCATGCAACAATTTTATCAATTATTCCTTACACGTCACCAGAAAAAAGAACCTATCTCCTATAGAGTAAAACCTTCCTACTTATATGTCCATTTGCGTTTGAACCCAGTGTTGGGATCTCAGCTCTATTACCATCATCTACTTACTTACGAACAGCCAAGTGTGGACAAAAAGCAGGATGGAAAGAACACGGACAGCGAACCCTGTGCCTGTTAGACCATGCTCCACTGGCTTACGTGAGCCTCCCTTGGTCTTATGAGTACAACCTGGAAAACCTTGATGTGTGACCAGTGTTTGAATGCCTGTGTTATGCTGGGAGTGGTAGAGATGATTGTTAAATTTTTAGGGTTCTGCAAGCTGACTGGAAACACAGCCTTTATTAAAAATTAAATGGTATAAAATTGAGATCAGTTAAGTAACATTTTAAAAGATAATACTCAAAACTCATTGCTTCCAAATGGCTTTACGTTTTGCTGTTTCCACCCTGGTTCTTGCAGTTTATAAACGCAGTAATACCCTTTATCCATCACTCTGCCTTCTGTACTGCCAGCCTGCAGTCAACTGAGGCCCCAAAATATTAATTGGAAAATCTATGTTTTGAGAAAGAATATATATTTATGTAACTTTTATTATTATATATTATTAATATCTGTTTTATTGTTAGTTATTGCTAGTCTCTTACTTGATATAAGTTACAGATTAAACCTTATTCAACTGGGGAGATGGCTCAGCATGTAAAAGCATTTTACAGAAGTAAAATCCCAGAACCTGGAGAAAAAACTAAATTGTACTTGTTAACCACACCACTGCAGGGGCAGGCTGAAGGGTCACCAGTTTTCTGGTCCTCAATTTAGCTCTAGGATCACTGAGGACACTAATCTAAGTGAATTGATGGAGAGTGACAGAGCAGGACACCTGACATCCTCTTTTGGCTTCTTTGTGTACTCATGGGTGTATGCAACCCCCATGTGCACATAAGCCACACATACCACACTCACACATAACACACACACACACACACACACACACACACATGCACACGCAAAGGGCTTTGTATGTGTGCATGTGTGTGGAAAAGTATACTATACATAGGGTTCAGCAATATCTATGGTTTCAGGTGTTCACTGGGAGTCTTGGAGTATAATAACCCTAGCATATGAAGGAAGGCTATCATACACAAATTATCTACATAATGCATGTTGTATACTATACAGCACACATCTACATAAATATTGTAGAAATACTATCTAGCAAATGGCTTTCTACTGAGCCTTTCTTCCCACTGTGTAGCACTTGCATTCAGCAAACAGCTTGGTAGCTTGAAATCAGTCAGAGCTGAATATTTACACTGTGGTCTCCAGCCAGTGTTCAGTCAGAGTCGGACTTACTGTTCTGTTGATCAGATGCGCAGACATCAGAGAGTGGCCAAAAACCTTTGCTAATCAGATGAGTCCACAGCATGCGCTGTATCTGTAGTGGTGGCCGTGACTGAACTGTAAATGTACATCTGTGTTATGGTTGGATGTGCCATGTACCACGGGGCTCATGTGTTAAAGACATGATTGTCTGATGACAGGCTTTGGGAGAGGGAGTGGATCCTGGAATCCTAGGGACTCTGACTTCTAATGGATTAATTCACTGATAGATTTATAATATGATGGCATCATTGGGAGATAAGGTCTTTTTGTAGAAAACAGTTCACTGAGGGCATGCCCTGAAAAGATATACCTTGTACTATTATCTATTATCTCTGTGTGTCTCTGTCTTTCTTTGTCTCTTTGTGTCTGTTTGTCTGTTTCTCTCTTACTGGCCACCGTGAGGTAAGTCATCTCTTCTACAACATGCTTAGCCTTACCATAGGCCCATAGCAATGGAGCTGTCTGAGCAGGGACTGAAATCTCTGAATCTAGGTATAGAGGAATTTTAACTCAGAATGTGGCTGCTCTGGCAAGATATCACATCTAAAGAACTTCTAGGTCTGTGTGATCCGACTGGAATACAGACTTGCCTCACTTTTAATCCCAGGAGACAGAGGCAAGCAGATCTCTGAGTTCAAGGCCAGCCTGGAATACAGCTTGTTTTTTTGTAAAGAAAAGCTTAGGTCAAGGCATGGTGGTACATGCCATTAATCCCAGCACTGAGGAAACTGAGGCATGCAGATCTCAGTGTTCTGTTCAAAGAATTCGGATGAGTCAGTGAGTTGAGAGAGAGCCGTGCAGGGGGGAGGGGTATGGAGCCTAACTGACTCCATCTTAATATGAATTCCATTTCATATTAGGTTTAACTCAGAGCTGACCTCCAGTTCCAGAAAAACAACAAAATGTACCTGACCTTGCATTCCAGGGGTGTTCCCTAGTCATCACCCGACACCTCACTCTGAGAAAGCACCCAAAAATTGTAAACAAACTTTCTGCTGGTCAAGCTGATTAATAATGGTATGGCAATAACAAGGAGCCAATAAGCAATAGACAGGTCTGTCTGTCCAATGTCATCCAATCCTACGCTAGAAACCCCTTCCTTTGTCTGAGTCCCTATTTAAACCCTGTGCTTTCTGGGCTTAGGGCTGTCAGCTCAAACCACTGTGTCAGTGAGCATTGAGAGTCCAAGCTCTGAGCTCAGGGAAACAACCCTCATGCATTTACATCGGAGTTGGCTCCTGGGTGGTCTTTGGGGTCTCCAGAACCTGACAGAACAGGGGGTAGAGGAGGCAGTTTTATTGGGAGAGTTTTACAGAGAAAGGTTGAGGAGAGAATAAACTAGACACCGGTGAAGACAGAACGAGTCAGAGAATGAGAAGGAGCCAGAAGATTAGAACAGAGTGCTAGAGTCAGTTTGAGGCCAAGCAGAGCAATTCAGTCAGAAGCTGAGAGAAGCCAGATTGAATTAGCTATCTTCAAGAGGAGTGTGAGCCAGAACAGCTGAGTTGAAGTAGTCAGTCAGGTTCAGGAAGGACAAGAATGGGTGAGGTTATTCAGCAGTTAGTTTCAGAGGCTGAAAAAGATTCTAGGCCTAGATTAGATAGTACAGAGGCTAGAAGCTTCTAGGACTAGACCTAGGTTAGCAGAGAGGCAATAAGCCTCTGAGACAACGATTACTTCAGGCAAATAGGAGTTACTTTTACATCCATGAGTCAAAACAAACCCTTCTTTTATTCAATTGACCCAGTTAGGGATTTGTCATAGTAATAGAAGATTGCGTAACATTGCTGCAGATACATGAGTTCAGCAAAATCTGGTGACAACATCCTGCAGAATTCACTGTTTAAGCCGGGTGTGTGGTACATGCCTTTAAATCCTGGCACTTGGGGTGGAGCTGGTGGGAGGCTGAGGCAAGTGGGTCTCTGAGTTTGAGGCCAGCCTGGTCTACAGAGCAAGTTCCAGGACAGCCAGAGCTACACAGAGAAACTCTGTTTCGAAAAAAAAAAATCACTGGTTTAGTGTAATCTAAAAAGTATAAGTAGTTTATACTTAAAAATTATTTCTAAGCTACATGACATATATATTTAATATTCATACAAAGTAAAAAGCATAGGTACGCATGTGCACACAACCTTTTCTCTCCCCCTCAGAGCTGGCCCTTAGACATTTGCAGCAGCACTGAGTCTGGATGTCTAAGAAGGACTTGGGCTAAAAGCATTGTTGCTGTAGGGACAGTCCAGGTTCCCTGTCAGCTCGGATTCCCACTTGGCAAAGGCCCATTCTCACAGCAGGATCCGCACAGCTTCCGTACGGGACTTGGCCCAGAAGTGCAGTCGAGCTGTGGAAGCCTCCCACGAGTCGGCAACCCACACGCCTACCTCCTGTGCACACCCGTTCCTTCCCCCTGCCAGATCACCTGATGTGAGATGTGGCTCTTTGTAGTGAAGATGGCCAGGAGACTTGTCAGGGGATATTTCCTCTTTGAAGATTTGTGTTGGCTCCACCTGGTAAGCAAGCACATTACTGGACCCTTGCCAGTCCTGCTGGGCTGTGGTGTGGGGAGATAGTATGTGGTTTTTAACTGTGCTAAGCATCTGTGCTGCCTGTCAGACTCTGTGCTGTTTGCACAGAGGTCACGACAAGTGAGAAGGCAGTTAACAGATTAGGTTTTTAAGTACTAGCCAATCATCCCTGTCAACTGAGAGCAGTTGTTCCAGGACTCTGGATACCCAAATCCATGAATATTCAAGTCCCTTATGTAAAATGACACAGTATTTGCCTATGTGTTTATTATTTAAATCATCTCTAGATTATTTATAATCATTAGTGTGATAGAGATGCTGCCTAAATAGTTGTTTTACTATGTTATTTAGGGGATAAAAGGCTTACACGTTCAGGACAGGGGGGCAATTAAAGAAAACAATCTCAATTCATGGCTGGTTGAGTCTGTAGATGCTGAAGCCTAAGGGCGGCCATCTATAGAGTACACAAGACAGTGCTACATGGAGAAAGAAGTAAAACCGAGAGAGAGGGGACATCATGCTTTTAATTTGACCTTCCCCTGTGAGGCTCACATGCTAAAAGCTTGGTCCTCAGCTGGTGGTACTATTTGGAGCTTCAAGAACCTTTAAGAAGTAGGGCATGGTGGAAGAAAGTGAGGTCACTGAGGGCTGTGTTCTGGGGGGAGATTAGGGCCTCAAGTCTTCCTCTTCTCTCGCTTCACTTCCTAGCAACCATCAGGTGAGCAGCTAAGCATCTCCCCGTGCTCCCTGCCGTGGTGTTCAGCACTGCCACAGACCAAAGGCACCATGAACCAAAAGAAACCTTTCTTTTTTTAAAGCTGATTTTCACAGGCATTTTGTCATAGTGTTAGAAAGCTAACAGGAGATGAAAAGGATGAAGATGAAGCCAGGTGTGGTGGCACACGTTTTTAATCCTAGCACTTGGGTGGCAGAGGCAGGAGGATCTCTGTGAGTTCGAGGCCAGCCTGGTCTACAAAGTGTGTCCAGGACAGCCAGGGCTACACAGAGAAACTGTCTTGAAAAACAACAACAACAGCAACAACAAAATGTGAAGATGTTATTTGAGGAAGGATATGCTGTTGGGGTAGTGTTAAGCATTCTAAATGTTAATTAATTGGTCCTGCTTTCTGTCTGTTACTTACATACATTGACTCTGACTGGTTAAATAAATTGTCGAGGCCTGAGATTGGGCAAAGACAGAGAAAGGTGGGGCTTCCTGGGATCAGAGCAGGAAGCCTGCGCTTTAGACAGAGGACTAAAGCATTCCAGCCAGCAGCAGGAAGAAGAATTCATTCCAGCCAGGAGCAGAAGGAAGGAGGCACACACCATGGGTTAGAAAAAGGAACCTCATTCCACATGGCCAGGAACATTGGCATATCGTGGAGAATGGCAGTCCAAAGGGATGTATGTATATATGGGGTCATATTTGGGTAATAGAATTAAGAGCTAGCTTAGATGGGCTAGGATTGCACAATTCAGGCCAAGGCTTGTTAAAATCCATGTGGTGCCTGTGTGCTCATTTATAATGGCGGAATAAAGATTAACAGCGGCCGAATCAATTAAATATAACCTAAATACTGGTTAAACAATTTAACTAATTATTTCTACAAATGACACCCAATGTAATTTAATTAATTTTTTTTTACAATTTGCAGAAGTCATGGGAGTGACTTAGCAGGTCCAGGCAAGGGAACGGCAAATCCAACTCCAAGCTCACTGGGATAGAGCTAGAAATAAGAGAGGGCTGGTGTGACCGACGACTGCAGACTTCCACACATGTGAGCAGCCTCTAACTTCTTCATGTCCTCTGCCATCCTCTCAACACTAAGGAGACCAGACCCTCTTCCATGCCATTTCTTTCAACTGCCATTTATTGAGCATTTATGAAGGGACTGTGATGTGATGGAAAGAACCCTTTAAAAGGCATTTCCATGCTTTTTTGTCTGGCGGTCCACGGTACCAGCAGGGCACCACTCTGGCTGGCCAGTCAGCCTCAAGGATCTTTGTGTCTCACTCCACGGGAGTGAGGCAGGAAGATGGCTCCTAGTTTGGGGTTGGTAAGAGCTGAGGATGGGGTAGAAGGAAACATGCCCTCTGCTTCCAGAATTTTTATCCCAGCAAAAGTTTCAGATCTCCCCCAAGCCTACAAGGTGTGATGAGAGATTGAGTTATGTCTTAGGCATTTTTGAGTTTGAGGCACCTGGAGGCCCACGAGCAGATATACACAGCAGGTCATTGAATGGCTAGGACCAGAAGCAGGGACAGGGGTTCAGACAGCTATGGCGGTCACCACAGGTTCTTGGTGAAGGTACATGTGGAAGGCTGGTGATTTTTAGCCTTAATTACACACTGAGGCTACGTGGGGGCTTTAAGAACCATACCTAGATGGAGCTCCTTGCAGACCATCTGCCTGGGCATCTGTAAGTTTGAAAATCTCCCTGGTGATTCTAACATACAGTGGGGGTGAGGAACAATGAGCTATGCAACTCATTCTCAGAAGATGGCACAGTGGACTTACCCGCAAATCTTTAAGCAGCATGTCCATCTGCATTCCATCCACAGAGGTCTGGGCAGAATTGTTCTGGACGCGGGCCTGAAGTTTATGATGTTTGTATGTATGATTTTCAGGTTTGGGGACTGAACAATGTGGACTTTGGAGATAGAACTTTAGGTTTTCCGGCTTGTGCCTCTACCCGCTCAGCTATGTTGTAGGTGCCTGGCCTTGAACTCTTAGGCTCATGTAATCTTCCTGCTTTTGCTGTCCTCTAAGGAGCTGGTACCAAAGGTACAAGCCTCCATGCTTGGCTGGAGGGTTTGTTATTGTTTTGAAACAGAGTCTCACTTCCTTGAAATATCATTCTATTTCATTGCCAAGATAACCCAGCTCACAATCACAGAGTTCCCAAGTGGTATGGCTGCAGCCACGCCTGGAAGGATGAGAATTTCTCCCAGCCAGGCTGTGGGACTCTTGTGCCAAGGGTGTGGCTTGGACGTACTAGCTTGGACTCCTTTCTGATTGGGAGCATTAGTTCTCTTCTTTCTGTTCTTTTTCCAACCACACGATTTTCATTCACCAGTCACGGTGTGCTCAGTTCCTCTGGCTGGCAGTAGTACAACCAGAGGCAAGAAAATGAGAGGCGTCCTCAAGACTTCGTGGGATAAGATGTGAGCTAAGCCACCACTGAATGTGGTGCTTCCAGCCTAAGGGGGTGGGGGAAGAGACAGGAAGCGGTGTGTTGAGGGGAGTGGGGAAGGCTGGAGGTATCAGGCGCTAAGCTTGAGTGCCCCAATTCCTGGCTTCATTGACTCAGAGACAGCCATGTCTCCGCCTTCCCTAGGTTTAGTTACTTTGGTGAATACTTTCCTTCTTTACCTCAGCTAGGTGAAACTGGGCCACCTACAGAATTTTGAAGGAGCCCTCACAATATGCAGGCCGTGGTGGGGAGTCACTGATTGGGAGGATTGAAAGCAGTCCCTCTCAGCAGTTCAGGGGTGGGTCAGGGGATGGAGGGTTTGGCCAAGACTGCACCTGGCTCTGGGCTCAATTCCTGGTACCCAAAACTCCCAGGAGAGTGAAGTCAGGGATGTTAGCTAAAAACGCAGCTTTGACAGCAAAGGTATTTAGGACTTGGGGGAGAAATTAAAATGTAACTCTTTTATATCAGAAGGGGGAAAGTGTCTAACAGGTTGTGAATAATTCAGAGTTAATTACTAGGAAAATGCCTTCCTTTCTCTTTTTATTCTTTCTCCTGCCTGATGCTTAGGCTGCAGGTTCAGTATATAATTTTGTTGCAGAAATTCCACTTGAGAGAGAGTGAGCCAAGCCCGCAGATTTCATCTTTTGGGGCTCCAAAGCTGGAGTGCTTGGGGTGCAGGCAGGAAGCTGCCACCCCCACCGTGGGGGATTGTCTCTAACTCCTGCAGACTGTAAGGGAATGTGCCTATCAGTGCAGATGGGCACCATTACCGTGCTGCGCTGTGGTATCTCATTCAGGGCCTCCTCACTGTCCCACGGTCCCATTACACACCCACGGTCATCAATCTCAAACTCCATGACTTAATTCAAAGCCTTAGTACCCACTCTCGCATCCTCTCTGATACATTAAAAAAAAATCACAGCGTTATTGAGGTATAATTCCTGTAATATAAAATCCACCCCCTTAGGTTACTTTAGGATATTCACACAGTTGTAGAATTCCACCACTGCCTTATTTAAAGTACTTTACCACCCCACAAAGAAGCCCCTTGCCCAGCAACAATCCCTTCTCAGCAACAACTTACTCTTCTCTACAAGTCATGACAGCATTGTTCTACTTTATCTGGTGTTTGAAAATAGGATTTGGCTATTCTGTACATTTCATGTAAGTGGGATCATCTGACACATGGCTTTCCACCTGGCATCTTTCATGTAGCATGATATTCCCATTTTAAAAATCTAGGAGTAACGAATAAGGGTCTCCTTTCCCTACATCCTTGCAAACACTTGTAAATACCTCATCAGAATCTGTGATGTTTGGGTCCCTTATGTAAAGTTCTCTATCTTTTGCTTATCAGCTGTCTTATGGGGTGCCATACAAGATCTCATTGGGATTTGAATTTGCATTTCCCTAGTTGCTGATGATGCTCATCATCTTTTTATTTGCTTACCCATCATTTTTATGACTTATTTGCCCAGGACTGGGATATAGTCCAGTGGTAGAACACTTGCTTAGCAAGCACAAGGCCCTGTATTCAGTCTCTAGAACTGCAAACAGCAACAAAACAAATAAATCTACTGCCCACTTAAAAACTGTTAGTTTCTATTCTACCATTGAGTTACAGTAGTTCTTAAGATAGTCTGGATACAAGTAATGTTCAAATATTTTGTCTTATTCTCTGAGTTTTCTTTGCTCCCTTTCTTTTTTCTTTTTCTTGTTCTTTCTGTTTTGTTTTTGTTTTTTGTTTGTTTTTTGTTTTTGAGACAGTGTTTCTCTGTGTAATAGCCCTGGCAGTTATGGACTTGCTTTGTAGA
>CAJQZJ010033049.1:2142644-2187644 GCA_907164525.1 Lophiomys imhausi | reverse complement strand
CCTTTGTTGACATGTTTTTGTTCAACCTTGGTAAATACTTGCATGTGGATATACCCGATCATATAATGCACAGGCATTTAGCTTTGTAAGAAGACTCCAAATGTTAGTCATTTCAAACAGTGGTGCCTGGCCAGCTGCAGGTGCTCCAGGTGCTCGGTGACATCTGGAGCTGCCACTCGGTGGGAATGTAGCCATTTTAACAGCTATGAGGTGATACCTCATCCTGATTTTAATTGGCTTGGCTTTGGCGACTAACAGCAGTGAGCACCCTCTCTTACTGACCACCTGTGCATTCAGTTTTCTGACTGTTCATATTCTCACCCAAGAAAAATGCCCCAAATGTTTCCATTTTCATTGTTAATTTACAGTTCTTTGTATATTTTGCATACTGTTCCTTTGATAAAGTTACTGTGTTTCTGTTTTGTTTATTTTACTGTGTGCACATCTCTTTAGAGACTCAAATGATGAATTGTATGTTAGGCACAGTACTTGGCATATAATAATTATTCAAACAGTAGAAGTCACAAGGGGATGACTCTCTATCCCCTGCCCATCCCCCCATAGCTGAACATTATCCTCCAATTTTGGGGTTTCCAATCTACTCTTTCTCTCAGGAGGGATCTTGTTATAAACTATGCTCTTTTATTTTTAAAAACCTCTTGTTTTATTGTTTGCTCAAACATATTCTAAATCTACATTTCTTCCATTAAAAACAATGTCAGGTGGAAAGAAAATAAAGGCCAGTGTGTATATTAACTTTTTTCTTGTCTCTGACCATCTTAGGATTTTATTTTTATTCTTTTCCTCCATTGGTTTTTTGAGACAGTATGTTGTTATATGTAGCCCAGGCAGTCCTTCCCCCTCAGTTTTCCAAGTGTTGTGATTATAGATGTTCCCAACCACATCCAGTCCTGATTTTTCTGTTCATTCTGGTTTTGGATTGAACCCAGGGCCTTACATATACGAGGCAAGTGCTCTACCACTGAGCTGTATCTCCAACCCTGTTCTTGATTATTATTATTATTATTATTATTATTATTATTATTATTATTAATGTTCAGACTGGGTCTTACTAAATTACACAGGCTGGTCTTGAACCTTGGGAAACCTTGTACTTGTGATCTTTCTGCCTCAGCTACCCAAGTAGCTGATTATAGATGTGGTTGAAGACTGGATAGCTATAGCCCCATAGTTAAATTTTGTGCCATAGGCTCAGTGTGCTGTGAAGAGACGTCCTGACCGTGGCAATTCTTATGAAAAGAAAGCATTTAACTGGGGGCTTACTGCTTCAGAGGCTTAGACCATTATCATCATGGCAGGGAGCACAGCAGCACACATGGTGCTAGAGCAGTTGCTGAGAGCTACATCCTGATGCAGTGGGAGGAGGGGATTGGGCAGGAGAATAAGAAGGAGGAGGGAGAGAGAGGAAAGATTCTGAGACCTCAAAGTCCACCCCCAGAAACACATTTCCTCCAATAAGGCCACACCTCCTAATCCTTCTAATCCTATGAAAGAGCTCCATTCCCTGGTGACTAAGTATTGAAATATAAGTCTGCTGGGGTGGGCATTCTTATTGAAACCACTGCACTTAGCTATTGTCTCTTTATTCTTAATGCTACCAACTATTTGTACCATGATGTTGCCTGGATGTGGGACTCTTCTTACTTATCAGTGCCTTTAACTGGTAAGTTTCATTTGTTGCCAAGGGTGCTGGCATAGTTATTAGTTTTTTCCCCCAGTTACCCACCTTAACAGTACAATCCTCCATCCATACCTGTACAGTCAACCAATCATGGATGGAAAGTGTAACCATGTTCACAATGGCTGCATCTGTACTGAACATCTGAAGACTTTTTTCTTGTCCTTATTACATAAATAATACAGTATAGCAACTATTTAATAGCATCTGCATTTCACTGGTTGGTTTTGTGGGTCAATTTGACACAAGCTAGAGTCATCAGAGAGAAAGGAGCCTCAGCTGAGGAAATGTCTCCATGAGATCCAGCTTTAAGGCATTTTCTGAGTTAGTAATCAGTGGGGGCGGGCCCAGCCCACTGTGGGTGGTGCCATCCCTGGGCTGGTGGTCCTGCTTTTTTAAAATTGTTATTATTATTTTTTTATTTCTTCAGGTTACATCTCAATCACAATTCCCTCCCTACTCCCCCCTTCAGTCCCACCCTCCCACCCTCTTCCCCCTTACCCCCCATCCACTTCCTTTTTTTTTTTAAGTTTAAGGTATATCTTTTTCCCCAACTTCCCCTTTCAGTCCAACAAATGGCTCTTTCTCTTATAGCAACAAATACAATACAAAACAACAAAAATAATTAGACCACAATTATGAGAATTATAAGGCTTAGCATACATTCCCAATGTCCAGTCCATATGTACATATTTGGCACCTGACTTTAACATTCTACTATGCAACCATCTCCATGAGTTTAAAGTTCTAAATCCAACTCAGCTCCCATCCTAACTTGCATCACAATTTTAAAAACATCGTCTTAGATCCAGAACACCCTCTTAATTCCTAAGCAACTCAAAATTTAACTATGGGACTCTAGCTATCTAGTCTTCAACCACATCAGAACCTGAGAAGGATAAATATATCTGATTATACAGGAAGTGCAGGGCCAACAGCTTCCAAAACTAATAAATGACATACCAGGCTGCCTGGACAGTTCCCAATTTCTCTCCATACATTACAGCATCAATCTTAAGCTGTTTGGCCCCATTTCTCTGACAGACATTAATTGTAAAGCAGGAATTATGAAGGACTTGCCTACCCTGTCTTGGCAGAGCTAGGCTGTCGACTTACCTGCTTCCAAGTTTTGTCCTTTTTGGTCAGCATTCTGTCTACAGTTGAAGCAAGGGATTTTTATTGCCAAGTGACAGGCTTGCCACTAATTTAACATTCTCCAATTGGAGATTCTTTGATGTTCATCATCTACTTGGAGTAGAATAGGGGGTACTGTCAGGAGCTGACATGTCTCAATATCAAAAAAATCTTGACTTAAGAGAACATCTTTGAATGACATATTCTACAGATCTTTTGAGGTTTTTGAAGACCACCTATCTATTTCCTTATATTTAGATAAGCAAATGTTGCTTGTCTCTTAGCAACTTGATTTCTGATTAACTTAGAAAATAACTGTGATAGACTGCCCTAGTACCTAACAAAATGACATGCTTGAATGACTCTTAGTTTGCATTTCTTAATTATCCTAAACAGTTTATGACAGTTGCTAACAAAAGGCTAAGACTTCACATTTCATTTTTAAGTGTTACCTAGGTACAATACCTTAGAAAGTTAACTTTAATTTTATATTCATATACAAAGATCATAACTAATGTAGCCAAATATAATCTTAATTTTGTATCACTATACAAAGATAAGTACCGATGTAGCCAAATATAATCTTAATTTTGTATCAATATGCAAAGATCAATACCAATGTAGCCAAATATAATCTTAATTTTGTATCAATATATGAAGATATAAGAGCATATTCAATAATCTGTCCCTTTTTCTTTATCATTCCTATATTATGTGTATATCCCATTTTTTCTCAAGCTTTTCACCCCTACATAGGAGAAGAAGGATACAGAAAAGAAAAAAGAGGGAAATCCCTGGGTCTAACCTCAAAAACCTATTTAACAAGACCATTTAACAACTTGTAATCTCTCCTCCTAAATAACAAGTATCTATAACCCATCAAATGACCAAAGGGGGGAAAAATCACCCACCCCACCTTCTGGAGATGGGACATCGCTCTCTTAAAATGACTTCTTGCTGATTTGGGATGTAGTAAACCCGTTTGGGGCCCAAATAAGAATGGAAAAATGGTTTAAAATGTTAATAGAATCATTTTATGCTCAGTCCTTTTGTACTTAGCTATTTAAATGTCCTAAGAAGTTTGTAGACAGAAGCTGAACTTCAGGACTTTCCTGAAATTCTGGCTCGAACAGTCTGTGGGGCTGAACAATCTTAATGATTTTGAGTTGTTGTGGTTGTAGATTTTTGAGGAAACAACTATTGAGGAAGTCTGCAAGGCTGGATCATCTGGGCTACTTGTCTTCTTGGGTGTCTGGTCTGTTTTCTTCTGAGGTTTCAGTTGTCCAGTTGTCCCTGGATTCCTTAGATGGATGCTTTTAATCTCCTGGAAAGATAAGAACAGAGCCCTGCCCTAATCCTAACTCTGGGGCCCTACTTTTTTTTGGGGGTGGGGCAGATAATATTTTTCCTGGAGCAAATTGGTTTGTTTGTTTTTGACAATATAAAAAGTAAATTATCTTGATATTTTGGAACTAAACATACCTTTAAAGTGTATGTATTTTGAGATCTTAAAGGACAATTCACTTTGAATTTCAGCATGCCTTTTGTGCGTAGCTTTTAAACTTAAATCATTCCAAATCCTATGTGCCTGTCTCTGCATTCTAAGTATTGGGATCAAAGGCATGTGCCTCCCAACTGATGGGATTAAAGATGTGCACCACCACCCCTGGATCTAAGTTTTTCTCTATTTGGAGCTTCCTTTGTGTCAAGCTGGCCTTGAACTCAGAGATCTGCAGGTTTCTGCTCCACTGTGTTGGGATTAAGGGTGTGCACCATCACCACCCTGGTCCTGCATTTTATAAGAAAGCAGGCTGAGCAAGCTATGGGGAGCAAGCCAGTAAGCAGCACCCCTCCATGGCCTCTGCGTCAGCTCCTGCCTCCAGGTTCCTGCCATGTTTGAGTTCCTGTCCTGACTTCCTTTGATGATGAACAGCAATATGGAAGTGTGAGCCAAGTAAACTCTTTCCTCCCAACTTTGCTTTTTAGTCATGGTGTTTCATCACAGCAATGGAAACCCTAACTAAGACATATAATGGGTATCATAACTACAGATGATTTAGAATATATAGGTGGTTATGCATTGGCTATATTCAAACCTATGGCAGTTTATACAAGGGACTCAAACCATCAATTGCTCTATCTGCAGAGTCCTGGTGTTAAACTCCCAATGGACTCTTGAGCTGCCTGTTTCATCTGGTACTCATTGACCCTGAGCTGGGAGTCTGCACTATTCCATTTTCTCACCTTTTCTATAGATTCTCCATGTGTTGAGGAAATGGTTTCCTCTAGTTTTGTTTGTGTTTTATGAGCTGACTGCTTCTCTAGCTTCAACTTTGGCATAATGGTTCTGAACATCTGACGGCATTTTCCTGAGTTCCCATGGACTGATAAATTAGTTTCATTCAAGGTGGAGTGATGACAATAGCTCACTTGTCTCCAAGGGAACTTTCTAGCACACGGTATACAGAATATGCTACCTGGCTCACTGAAGATGCTCCGCTAGTCATCTGCAGAATGAGATGGAGAGATGGCTGGCAGGGAAGGAAGCTTTAGACACTGCAGAGCTTACCAGCTTATGTCATAAGGGCTCAGGACGATGGGCTGTTGAAACAGACAGTACTGATGCTAGCTAGCTCTGTTGCGTACTCACTTGGTGACTCTGAGCAAGTAACTTTACCTCCCTCAGCTTCACTTTCTCATTCAGAAAATGGAGATGATAATTCCTGCCTGGTGGCACTTCCCTGAGGACAGACAGCACAGTGAACACCGAACGCTTAGAACAGCACCTGGTGCACACATATCAGAAAATGTTAAGCTTGGTTTAAATTGCAGAAAATATTTTGGATCCATGTTTGAGGCATGTGATCTTGCTACCTGTGCTCTTACCAGCTGTCCCTCCCACCCCCAGCGCTTCCTCATTCACCTGCCTCGTCCTACGTTTGTGCTCCACCCCACCCCACCCCGCCAGCTCAGCTGTGCAAAGCTTCTGCCTTCCAAGCAACCCAGAGATCTGTCACCCAGTCTCCCCCTCAATGGTTCTTAATAAAAACCCTTAACTGAGCCTGTCATCACTGGAGGTAGGATGGGTGTGAGCCATCAGCATTCTGTACTTAATCGACCTATATTTCTCTCAGGGTGCCCATACCGACTAAGAGATGGGAACAAAATTTTAATCCTAATTCTTTATGGGCACAGTACATCTGTAGTTGAAATACCCTCTCTCCAGGGCACTTGACAGATGCATTTGAGAATACCATACCTAGAGTGGCATCTCAACGTGGTACAGAGAAATCATCCTGAAAGTCAAACTCTAGATATACACATATAGAGACTGGTGAGATGGCTCTTTGGGTGAATGTACTTGCTGCCAAGCATGGTAACCTGGGTCCTATTCCTGGGGTTCACATGATGGAAGGAGAGAGCTGGCAGGAGTTGTCCTCTGACCTCCATACCATGTGTGTGCCAACACACACACAGGCACACACACACACACACACACACACACACACACACACACTATAAAATAAAATAAAATGGAAGCAATTTTCATCTTCTTAAAGTATCTAGCAGAGGCAAGTGTGAGTGTGCACATGTATGTAACTAATATGTGGCTGATATTATTATAACCTTTATGCTGTTTTGCAGAATGTCTTCCCTCTCTGTCACCTCAGTGATGTCTGCAGAATGGCTGCAGAAACACAACGCTACCTCCTCAGACTATGGTGGCTAATGTCCAAAGGACTGTGGACCCAGACGTCTGGGGTTGCCAAGGGTCCACTCAAGCTGAGCAGGAGCTCCTGGCTGCCTCTCTGTGTCCTTGCACTATGAGGCCTCTTTTCACTTTGTTTTTTAAATATTTCCCAAAGCTCTAATTGCTACACTTCCTCGAATGTTTTTTAATACAGGCAATCAGTGACTACTGCAATTAGGAGGGCCTAATTATCATCGGCATTTCTTTTTCTTCTGAGAAACCACCATTGGAACAGTCACAAATAAACCTTAATGAAGACCAAAGATCTTTCCACAATCGAAAGTCATTTGTAATCATGATCTCTTATTGTCAAAGCCAGCAGGCAGAGGAGTCCTTTGAAGGACTATTGCATATTCAGCAGCAGCAGCAGCAGCAGCAGCAGCAGCAGCAGCAGCAGCAGCAGCTCTGAGGCCCTTCAGGGGACACAGAGGGCTTACATTTCTCCTACTGTTGGTGATGTGCTTTATTTGTCTGATGAAGTTACCTAAATCATGCATTTAAAGAAAAGTTCTTAAGGTGCTAGAGAGATGGCTCCGTAGGTAAAGTGCTTGCCATGCAAATATGAGGACCTGAGTTCAATCCCCAGCACCCACAGAAAAGGCAGGGTACAGTGGGACTTGCCTGCAATCTCAGTGCTGGGGAGATAGAGATATAAGGATCCCTGGGGCTTGCTAGCTATCTACAATATGGTGGGGAGTCATTGAAGAAGTCAACTTCAGGCCCCCCCCATATGCATGGGTAATCCCATGCACACATGAACAACACACACACACACACACACACACACACACACACACACACACACACACACAAATAATTCCCATGATGTAGGATATGAATGGTAAAGTGCACACATCGCAAATGTAAGATCTGATGCAGTTTTAAGTATAAGTGGATCCTATATAGCATCAGTGGAAAAGTGCGGAAAACATTTCCAGGGTTGCGGAAGGCCTCTTCACTGTGCTTCATTCAGGGTTGAATGAGAAGGCAGAACTGGGAGAAGGGTTAGGGAATGGGGGGATTCTAAGAATCTGGCTTTATCCAACCTAGAAGTAGTTGGAGAATACAGCTCAAAAGACAGAGTAGGGGCCTTAAGAACAGGTATGCACATACTTGACAAGAACTGGTTACAGAGGTAGAATCCAGATCCAAAAACTAAGCCAGAACCAGAACTCAGAAGGTAGGAAAACCCAAAACTGGATGCCAGTCGCATTCGTGTTGTGTGAGGTGACCAAGAACTAGAGTGAGTGTAGGGAAGGCTGCTGCTTGTTTGTCTTGGCTCCCTCTGGATTCACTGTCATGGGAATGAGCTGGAGCCCAGCACCTCTTGCATTTGCCCCACCACCGGGAACCTTCAGAGCCCAGAGGTGCAGCTTACAGATCATTGCTTTTGCTGGGTGTAACTGGGAGCCAGACAGGCAGGGGACTCTGGACTGTGGTCTAAGGGAAACCAAACTGACAGTAGAAAACACAGCTCTCATGGAAGCCTGTTTATGTTGGCTAAATGTGGATGATGGGGCGGCATCCTTCAGCTGTGAGACTGTGCCCTTAGAAGAGTCTACGAGCCAGCCACAGGACACTGGCCCACCTTCCCCGGATTGGTAGGAGGGAGATGGTGAGCCCCTTCTCATATCTGTCCCCATGCCCCTGAAGATAAAATGGTGATGTATTGTGCAGCCTCCTGAGGAGGCTAAGGTAGGAAGGTCACTTGAGTCCAACAGGAGTCCTGAGATTGGAGCCAGTCTGAGCAATACAGTTAGAGGGCTTTCATTCCCTTATTGTCCTTCTCACTCTCAATCTTGCTCTAGTTTTTGTTGTTGTTTTTTGTTTTTGTTTTTAAAGAGGGCTGGAGATGCAGCTCAAGGGTGAGCTGTGGCTGTGGGTCAGCAGGGAAGGCATTTGCCTAGCATGCATGCAGCCTTGGGTTCCATTTCCAGCATTTCATAAACTGGATGTGGAGGCACACACCAGTCACTCTGGTAAAAAACAAGATGGTTTTTTAACCATATTAAACAGGAGGATCAGAAATTCAAAGTCATCTTTTCCTACACAGTGAGTTCAAGGCCAACCTGTAATGCATGATGCTATTGTTAAAAAAAAAAAAACAGCAACAGAAAAACAAAGGAAGTCAAAGCCAGAATCAAAAGCAAGCAAACAAACAAACCCAAAAATCTAGTGTAAGAGAAAAAAACCAACCACAGAAGTGACAGAGAGAGAGAGAGAGAGAGAGAGAGAGAGAAAGAGAAAGAGAGAGGATCCACCTCCTGAGCACTGGGATTACAGGCATTCACCACCATGCCTGTTTATGAAGTGTTGGGGATCAAATGCAAAGTTTTCTGAATGCTAGGTAGTCACTCTACCAACTGCACTACATTCCCAGCCCCAGTTTTTCATTTTTTAAGACATAGCTTTTTTATTACACCATAATGTATTATACTAGAATATACCAACACTGAATGATTAATGATTTTTTTTAACCTAAATACATGTTTTTGTAACCCAGCCTACATAAACAGTGCACAAACAGCACCTTACTTCAGAATGTTACTTAAGGCTTTCCTGGGGGAAGAATTCCACAGAAAAGGGCACGACCGGTTTAACGTCTATCACCCTAGCTTAATTTGAGCTATTGTTGAGTGCTTGTGTTAAAGTTATTAAACAGAAGATTACAGCTGTGGTTTAGTGATAGTACCACACCTTTAATTGCAGCAGTCAGGAGGCAGAGACAGGTGGATCTCTATGAATTTGTGGCAAGGCTGGTCTACATAATGAGTTCCAGAATAGCCAGGACTACACAGAGAAACCTGTTTCAAACCACCTCCAAACCTTTGTTTAAAAAAAAAAAGTCACAGCTATGTATTTATATGTATTTGCTTAAGCTGTAAAAGCTGATTACATGGGAATCCAAGACAAGTGAGGTTGGTTATTATGCTCTAAACAAAAATTTTATTAAACTATATTTATTAATACCTAATAAACATGTATAACCTATAAACACCTAATACCTAACAACACTTAAACAAATTTACCCTAAACCTTTTGAAAGGATATCAGGCTGTGGGTCCTTAGGGCAATTTTGTCAGTCTTCTGTCTGCAGGCACGCCTCGGACAGCATTCAGCAGTCTGGCTCTGACATCATTATGGCAGCCTCCTCTTCAATTCAGCTTAGGTTTGAGGCTTTCTCCTCAGGCTCAGGGCCTATTGTCACTCACTGGCTTGTATAGCCAGCCTGCTCCAACTGTCACTCCCTCATGTGACAGGAGTTAACTCCCTGCCTTTTTTTTTTTTTTTTTTTTTTGAGGTCTTCACCGAGTTGAGTGAAGAGCTCAGCTTGCCTCTTTACACCTTGTTCACTTGCTCTGCAGCTCTTGGGCCTATGACCGATGTCTTCAGGGCCCAGTTTTCATGAACTTTCTCTCAGCAGGTTCTATGCCACACCTTTTCTGCCAGCCTTCTTGGGCTGGTTCGTGGCAAGTCTCCCTCTTGGATTCTGCTTCTGGTTTCCTCCGTTTACTTGCGGGGGCTTCAGACCGCCCCCCCCCTTCTTGTTGCCTCAGGGCTGGTGCAATCTAAGGAGAGGTTAACGCAGCATCTCTGCTTGAAGTCCAGCCTTTTCTGTCAATCACTTCTCAACTCCTTGTCTCTCATGCTGGCGGCTCCTCTCTCCTTAAATACAGCGTGGTCTCTCATGGTTTCTGCCATACTCTTCCACAGGGCAATTTCTCTCTGGCTCTGCAGTTTTACAACCATGCCCCTCAGCAAGGCACCCTCAGCATCGCTCACAGAGCTGCAACCTCTATAGCTCCAACATGAGGCTTCATGTTCCCTCAGTCCAATCTGGGCTCTGCCCACCTAGACTGCAATTTTCAGCTAGAGTTTTTCAAAGTGTGGCTGCATTGAGAAACCCTTTTTTTCCAGTTTCCTGGGCTTTTTCCTTTTTATGCCCAGGACCACACGCTGCCATGTGCCAGGTCGATCTGAGGTCCAAAGGCCCTTACTAATTCACTAAAGAACTCCCATTACACTATGCTATTCTTATAGAGGCAGCTTAAACAAACAGGCTGAATACTCAAATGGATCACAGGCTGTCCTGACAGACCTCAAGGCGAGTTATTTACCCAGCTGTGAGGTCCTAGCAAAAGTCCCAGTCTCTTTGGGTGTAAAAGATATTTCATACAACTGTATCGCCACAGTTGATGTCCAATAAATGGGAACTGTGCAGCCTGAGAGCAGCACACATTAGTGAGGGCAGCTGCTATGTGGTCCATTTCGTGACTAATGCAATTTCTCATCTATCCCAGTGATGATGGAAGTTCGTTGTTTCCAGTTGGTTCTGGTTATACGAAAAGCACCAGTGAACATTTGGTACGTATGTTTGGGTCTGCTTGTTTTCTTAGGCACCGGGGAGTGGATTCATTGGGCAGATGTGGGTTTAGTGTTTATAGATATTACTATAGATAATATATTTACATATATTTCTATTGGTGTTTGTTCAAGTCTTTTTGTTTTGTTTTGGTTTTTGGTTTTTAATTTTGATTTTTCAAGACAGGGTTTCTCTTTGTAGCAGCATGGACTGTCCTGGAACTCCCTTTGTAGACCAGGCTGGCCTCAAACTCACAGAGATCCACCTGCCTCTCCCTCTCAAGTGCTGGGATTAAAGACATTCACCACCAGGCCTAACCTGTTCAAATTTTTTAAGCAACTTGTTATTATTGTGTGTGGCAAGGCACATACCCAACAGTCATGTGGATGACAGAGGACAATCTTGTATGGATATATGAGACTCTGAGTAAAAGAACAAAGGGGCCATTCAGGAAACACTGTCAGCCTTGGTTAAACAGGTCTGGATGATCCCTAGCTCAGGTCTAGCTTTGAGGGCTCCTGTGTTGCCAGATTCACTTTTAGAACTTGAGTCAAGCTGGGGAGGTGGTGACTCAGGCAGACAACAGGAAAGAGGAGCAAAAATAGTTAGCTGGGGGCTTGGCGAGGTGGCTTAGCCATGAGGACTGGAGCTTGGATCCCCAGCACCCATGTCATAAGTAAAAGTCAGACCCCAGCACTGAGGAGTCAGAGACAGGTGGATCTCAGAAGCAATTTGACCAGCCACTGCAGCTGGATCAGTGAGCTCCAGGGCCAGTGAGAGACCCTGTCTTAAATTGCAAGTTGGAAAGTGAAAGGTCCTGGATTTGGGTTCAAGAGGGACAGTGAGACAGATTTTTTTAGGGAGTAAAAGTTGACTAGAAAAGGCATTAATAACATGGACAAACAGACGGACAGGAACGCTATGGTGAGGGCTTTGAAGAGAGTGCTTTCAGGGCCAGAGATAGTGTGGTGGTGGTTGAGGGAGATGAGGTTGTGAAGAGAGGAAATCAGGGCTCATGTGGTAGAAGTTGGAATCTCTTCTCATATCTTCCTGAGGGTAGGAGTGTTTTCAAAGCACCAACTTTCAGTTGGCTCTTTGATTCCCAGACAGGAGCAGGGCAGAGGGTGGGGGCCAGGGTGTAGCCACCAATGTCCTCTTTGATATAAACTCACTTCCCCAGGTGTGGTGATTTAAATGAGAATTGCCCCCCTCCCATAGGCTCATATTTTTGAATACATAGCCCCCAGTTGATGGAACTATTTGGGAAGGATCAGGAGGTGTGGCTTTATTGGAAGAGGTATGTCACTAGGGGGAGAGGAGCTTGACTCATAATTTTCCCACTGTGCCCACTCTGCTTCCTGCTTGTGGGTCAAGGTGTGAGCTCTCAGCTACTGTTCCAGTTGCCTATCTCCATGCTCTTGATGTGCCATCATGAGTGAAGCATCTGGAACCCTAGGCCCACTTAAACCCTTTCTTTTATAGGTCACCTTGGTCGTGGTATTTCATCACAGCAATAGAAAAGTAGCCAAGACACCAGATGAGAGATATGACCAACTGTAAGTCTATTAGCCAAGAACTCACAGGCAGTGCCCCAGTAGAGTGCCCATGGGTATATCTGAGAGGCGAAGAGCTGCTGCAGATGCTGGAGCAGCATCTGGGTTCTAACATTATATTCTTTCTTACTTTCTTTTTTTCCCCTTTAGACAGACAGATTCTCACTGTATGACCCTGGATGACATGGAATTCTTATAGACTAAGCTGGCCTTGAACTCACAGAGATCTAATTACTACCTTTGCCTTCCAAGTGTTGGGATTAAAGGTGTGCAATACCACATCACCAGGCCCCTAACATTACATTCTTACAGAAAGTAACTGGGGAAGATAGCCCCACATTGACATTTGGCCTCCACATGTACATATACATACATGTATTCACATCTGTATATACCTATACATTCATGAAGGTGTATGGACATAACACACAGAGAGATAGATAGATAGATAGATAGATAGATAGATAGATAGACAGATAGACAGGTGACTGGGTCCTTTATATTTGGGGTGGTGACTGTTGTAAGCTGCTGGTTAATAATCTTTTGACTGCTGTGTCCTTGAAAAATCTTGAAAATATCTTAGTTGCTTTTTATTGTTGTTGTTGTTGGTTTTTTTTTTTTTTTTTTTTAGTGTTTTCAGCCTTGAAATTGGGTAAGAGAGGTTACATAGTTCCAATCCACTATGCTGTACTGGTTTTTAGATGATCACTTAAATGGTTAACATGTGCAGAGTGAAGCAAGAATGTGACTTAACAGTGACTTAAAGTGGCAAAGGAAACAGAATATAGAGGCAGAGATGGCAAACTTTTATACTGCTTTTAGTGGCCCACCAGACACCTTGACCCAAGCAACTTCTTAGTCCTTGCTACTTAAAGACAGAGGAATCCTTCCAGTCAAGGAAAAGCAGGGGAGAGGATTCCAGAAGAGTATCTTCCTAGTGTAGGACCTTCCTAGCCCCCTTAAAAACTTCTATAGAAGCTCTGGGGCAGGTGTGTGTGGAGGGGGAAACCTGCAACACCAGAGCTTGCTGTGGACTCCATCCATGTGTAAGTGATCTTGCAGAACTATGGGTTATTTCTGCCCAGTCCTGTGACAGAATTATGAAGAATATGAAAGTGTTAACATTTCAGAAACCCGATGCTGTCCAGGCCTAATATTAGTCATGAGGGAGTTTAATATTCCAACAGACCTGGAAGGAACTGGCTGTTTAATCCCCGTCTTTGTGTTCAAAGCAGACATTATCTTCTCAAGGTGGAATGGCCTTTCATTTACATAATGGCTTTTCTTTTGTTCCTCCTGTTGTCCCAATTAATTGCCTTAGAATATCCGACCTCTGTGATTTCTCTATCTCTCCCACCAATAATGATGTATGATCTGCTTCCCTCTTGATATGTAAAATGGAAAGTAGTCCAGACACTTCAAAGGATTCACAGGACTCCCCCAGGTCTGGATACTTACTGTGGGGTGCCAGAGAGTGCATGAGCAGGGGGTATGGGAGGGATGCAAGCTCCTTGCTTAATCAAAATATCTCCTTGTATTATGGATGGGTGATTTGAAAGGAAAGGTTGTAGGATGAGGGTGTTAAAAACCTTGTGGGAGTTATCTTTCCTGAGATTTTGGGTAGGGATGGCTTAGATAGAGACAAAAAAGGCCAAAAATAAAAGCAGAATCCCCACACGTAACAATCACTCTGAGATCATTTGGAGCTTGGCCTTTGTTGACCCACCATGTCTTACACAGAACATCCCAAGTCTGGCCTCTAGTGGCCCATGGCACCTCATACTGATGGCCAGGCTCATGAAAAACCTAGTCTGAACAATTTACTATTTAACAAAATAATGAGAGGTCTCTCTGTCCCCTTCAATATACACTGGTTCAGGACTCATGCAATTAGACAAAGTAACTTCCCCCTCAGCAGCTACAAAAAAAAAAAGAAAAAAATCCTTCTACTTCCCTCTCAGGGACAAGACACTCTCTTTGGGAACTGGCCCGCTGCAATGTTTTTCAGTAAATTCTTTTGCCCATGTCTTGGTAAATTCTTTTACTGCCAGTGTCACGACTTCCCTATGCCATTTTACGCAAGACCTGTGCCTTTTGTGAGACTTTCTAACATGCTTTTTTTTTTTTGTTTTTTACTTAGTGCTGTGAGGCAATGGTACACAATGCCCCTCACAGGTTTGTCATGTTTAATCTTCACATATTCAAGTTGCCCATATTAGAGACAGGGGTGGTGGTGTGGGATATATATGAACTATCAATGGGCCCAACAGACTAGGCACAGACACACAGGAAAGAAAGCGATGGTGAACCAGGCAGAGGGGTTGTCTAGACCATACTGAGAAGAGGGTACCATCAACCTCTGCTCTTTGGAGTCTTGGCAGAAATTTCAGGACTACGTAGGGAAGGGACAAGAGCAGGAGAGATAGCAAGAAGCATGCACAGTTAGTTACACATTAGTGAACGCCTGGTCTGACTGACGAAACTTTGGTTGGATTGATATGCTGTCTTAGGTTTCCTTCTGTTGGATCCTGCTGGCTTTGGAGTAGTGTTGTTGCTACAGTAGGCAGTTTGGGCTCTCTTTCCAGGAAGATGCTCTCCCCGTTGTGGGGGTAGCTTCCGTTGTTTTCATAGGATGACTTCTCTCCCCTTCTGGGGATGGGAGTAGCTTCCATCCCGTCGTGGGATGATGAATTTGCAAAATTCGTAGCTCCATAAGACCTGAAAATCCCTGGGTTACACTTATAGAGATATGTTCATCTTTAAAGGAAACAGAGAAGAGTAAGGGCTAATTGACCTTGTGTTACCAGGCCTTCAATGACACCTCTAAAATGCTTAACATGTCTGGGCTCATGAAGAGTGACTCAAAGTTTAGGGCGGCAAAGGAGGCAGCTGCATGCAGCCCCTCAGGTAACCACATAGACAAAACAACTCTCAGTCCCTCTTATGCCACTGAGATGGAAAAAATGTCCCCCTACCTCCTTATATTCAATATCTGGGGCCTCAAATCAAGTTGACAAAAGACAGATGACCAGAAAAGAGAGTAAGCATGCAATGTCTACTTGCTGTTAGCATTTTAATTTCTTACCTCCCTGAAGGAGGACAAAGGGCTATCTCTGGATAGAGAGGAGACAGACCTGGCCCATAGGAAATATGACGGTTTATAAAGGTAAAAAGAAGGAACCCCAGTGTTAGCACAAAGTGTTTAATTTTAATTGGACATGTTAGTTAGGTGAGCCAAAGGAGACGTTTGATTGCTGGACTTCAGTACTTTGATGGCTGGACCTTGGTGGTCAGCCTGAGGAGAAGAAAGTGGCCAAATAAGGGAATAAACCTAGGCGACTAGTTTTAGGAATGTCATCTAATGGTTTTCAGCAAGGCAGAGGGACTGGGGGAGAAGGGCAAGGCATGTTTGCCATACTCAGGCTGGCTGGAGCCCCTTCACTGACAGTTTACATACTATCTTAATAAAGAGTAATACAGTTGTGAAGAATTGGTGAGACAAAGGGAGAGAGATTGGACTTTTGAGCATGGTAAATTGTGGTGGGAGTCTATTGCAAGGCAAGTATTGCTTCAGTGAAGCTTGTGTGTGCAGACACAATTTGGTGCCCTGCCCAGAGATAAGCCAGTTCTTTATCCTGGGACAGGAGGAATGGGGAGAGACACCCCGGGATTTATGCAGCAAGGGAGAGGGCAGAAAACTTTTCCTACCTCTGCTGTGTCTCAATCGTATTCAGCTCAAAATAGTCTTCATGTCAGCGTGTTATATTTGAGGTGGGCTCTGATACTGCTCAGCATGGGAGTGAATAAAGCTGACGTCATGGAGAAGGGATTTGAATGGATCTGTTCTGTTCCTCAAGTCGGAAATGGTGGGGCTGTGGCAGCAGGGGCTGAGCTCTTTGTGGCAAGGTAGTCATGGTTGTATAGTTAAAAGGTACTGTACCCAGGATGCTCAGGGTAAACAGCTGCCGCGACTTGGAGGTGAGATGGAACCAAAGAGAGGAAGAAGCAGAGGAGACAAAGGGGACCTAGAGGTTGAGACCAGAGGGTTAAAAATCAGACGGAGTCAACATCAGAGGTAGGAATAAGACATGATGGCTGTAGGGAAAAGAAGGAAGGGAAAAGAATACAGACCATTAAGGAATAAAAAGACATGCTGCAAAGAACTGGTTTATATGGTTGTGGGGGCTGACTGGGTAAGTCTGAAATCTATGGGGCAGGCTACTAGGAAGGGCGGGGCAGGTGCTCCTGGGAAGGAATGGGTGTTTCTGTTCACAGGTGGATTTATTATTTATTTATTTGTGTATTTTATTTACATATTTAACTTTTTATTGACTCTGTGAGTTTCACATCATACACACACTCGTCTCCCCATCTCTATGTTTCTGCCCTTGCAACCTCCTTCCCCCCAAAAGTAAATAAAAATCAAAACCAAGACAAAACAAAGCATTAAAACAAAATCTTTGGATCTGCAGGACTGGCCCTTTCACACGCTCCAGCATGTGAGATAGATGAGGTAGATGTTGGAATGGACCAACCCAAAGCCCTGGACCTGGGCCTGGGTGGACCCTGAGCTGGTCAGCCTGTCAGCTTTCCTGTACCCACACCACCAGAGACAGTTCTACTGTGCTGTCCAGTTGAGGTGTAGGGCCTGCTCTTCTGGAATGCTGCGGCTGGTAAGGGGTGGGGCAGCTCTCCCACTCTCATGACCACCAGGGCCAGCTCTCCTGACTGCCTCACGTGTGTGAGGGAACATCTTCCCTCACCCACACCACCTCATGGCAGGCCAACTCTCCTATGCTCACCCACTCAGGGCGACTCACCCACTCCCCTGCCACCAGGGCCAGTTTTACTGTGCTGCCCAGGCGAGGTGCAGGGGTCGATCTCCCAAGTTCTGTAGCTGATAAGAGATGCTGCCAGCTCTCCAGAATGCCAAAGCCACTGAGGGGCATGGCCTGCTCAGCACAGCCCTTGGACATCAGCGTGGTCCCAAGACCACGGACAGCAGTCAAGACCAGGGACATCCACATGGTCTTTAATGGTAATATGAACCACAGACATTGACACAGACCCTTGCTGCACCATGGCGATGGACCCAGAAATGGCCCTCAGTGGCAGCTGGGATTTCACCATGGCCTCAGGTGGCGGGGCAGGCTGCTCACACAGCTCTTCTCCCTTGTGTCTCCAGTTCCACCTTTCTTCATAATTCTCCAACTGTCCCGCTTCTCTTTCTCTCCCATTTGTCCACCACATACTTGAACATTACAGTGGCTCCTGCTCCCGGTGGACCATGTGGCAGGTGGGCCTCTGGATGTCCTCAGGCTTCCTGCATCATCTATTTATTTTTAAGGAGAAGCCTCAGTTCAGCTTTGTAGCCCTTCAACTGATTGCACCAGGACATTGAGCACAATCCCTTTTATTTAAAGCCGGCTTTGGAATTAGTCACAGCTGTAAAAATCCTCCACAGCAACATCTAGATAAGGGTTTGTGTGATTCATCTGGTCCTGTAGGTCAGCCAAGCTGCGATGGTTCATCTGGACTGTCAATTTGATGGGATTTAGGTCACTATGGCAACAAACTTCTGAGTATGCCTCTGGGGGAATTTCTAGATTAGATTAACTAAGGTGTGAAGATGCGCCCTGAATGGGCAACAAATATTCCAAGGGCAGGGTGTCCAAAGAAGAAAGCAAACTGAGTATCAGCATCCTGACCATAGATACAAAGTGACCAACTGCTTCACACTCCAGCCACCAGCCTTTAGTTACCTTGGTGGATTGACTACATACACATGATGGTTCAAACTGTGAGCCAAAATAAACCCCTCTTTCTCTAAGTTGGTTTTGTCATAGCCATGAGTCAAGTACTAATACATATATTGAAACATAAAAATCTACTGCTGCTGTGCTCAACACACCCTTACTGAGGAGTTAGTGTGTGGCACTGTTCTGAGAGCTTGTGGTCACAGATTGTCTTTCCAACAAACATACGAAGTCAGCACCACTCCTTGTGTTTGAAAATTGTGATGTGTTCTCATTTGGTCTCCCCCACTTCCCAGACCTGTAGCAGGTTTCATATTGTTGTATACCTCCCATTTGTCATGACTATGGGTAGAAACATGTCATGACCTATCTATGTTCTTGGTTCCTGGTCATTCGGCTGAGCCATGTTCAGATAGTAGCTTCTATCAGTTGTGGCCTCCTGGAGTGGGCAACCAGAGCAAAGCAGTACTTGTTGGGTGGATATGTGTTTTTAGCTACTGATCTTTAGAAGGTTGTTATGGTTGGGATTGGAAATGATTTATGTGGGCTTATGTGTTGAAGGTTTGGTCCCCAGTGAAATATTATTTATTCAGTGGTGGGGGCTTTTAGAAGGACTTTTAAGTCATTGGTGTGTTAATCTGATAAATCACAGCTTGATAGGCAGTGGGGAAGAGGTAGTGGGAACTTTAGGGGGTGGATCCTGGTGAAGGAAGTGGTCACTGTAGATGTGGCCTTGAAAAATATATTTTGTCCCTGCCTCTCTGCTGCTTCCTGACCATCATGAGGTAAACAGCTTTTCTCCACTGCTGTCATGTTCTGTCTCACCCACACCCATGAGCAGTGGAGCCAAGTGACTCTGGGCTGAAGCTCCACAAGTCAAGAGAAACTTCTCCCTTCTACATTGATTATCCCCCAAGTATTTTGTTACAGTGATGGAAAGCTAAAGCGGGGATTGTTTATTTCTGACATATAACATATCATAGCTGGATCATGCCATTTTATGGGTGAGGAAACCGAGGCATAGAGAAGTTAAGTAAGCTGTTAAGTCACATGGCCAGCTAATGTTAGATCCAGGACTCAAACTCAACCTGTTAGCTTTCTGTCCTGAGCATTGTTTAAGTAACAGGCTGCCATCTTTCTAAGGCTCAGCTCTTTCAATTCTCCATCTCTACACCAGTCAGTGTTATTTGGCTGGGAGTGACTTCTGCCTCCTTTCCTCAAGAGACAGTTGACAATGGCTGGAAAGATTTTTGATTGTCACAAGTTGGTAGGTGAGGAGAGTAGAAGCCAGTGGTGGTACTCACAACCTACCTTGCACAGGGCAGCTCCCCAAAAGGATCACCCAAGCCCTAAAATTCAATGGTGCAGTTGCTGGGAAGCTGGGATGGGCTTCCACACTAAACTCCCTATTGCTTAAGTTACCTACTGCTGCCCCCACTACCACCGCCCTCTCTTCATTGCCTCCCCTCTTCTCACTCTCTCTTCTACTCATCCACCTTCGCCATCCTCCTTCCTTCTTCCTGCTTCAACGCTGTTCATTCTACCTCCTCTTCCCCTTTTCCTTTATTCCTCCTCTCCCACTCTTCCTTCTCCCCCCTCCATCTCCACTCTTTCTTCTCCTCCCTCACTCTTCCTTTTCCTCTTCAGTTTCCTTCTTCCTTCTCTCCTCCTCCTGGTGCTTAGCTTGATGTCTCCTTTTTATTTGGCTGGGAACCTCAGGCCATAGAAAGGTGCTGTTCATATTTAGGGTGGGTCTTATTTCCACCTCGGTCAGCCCACTCTACAAATTCCCTCACTGATTACACTTACACGACTGAGCCATCACACCCTGCTTTTTGCCTGCTTCCAACCAGTCATGTGCTCAGGCTGTCGAAAGTCAGTGACTTAATGAATTGACAACAGTTGCGTGTCAGTGCCGGGACTGGTCTTCGCTGACATTTGCCTAGCTGATCTGGAGGTGTGAGTGGTGGGGGCTCCATACTTGCAGAGACACTTAACTGTGCCAGGTAGTGAAATGCCAGGCTGCAGCTGCTGAGCCGCAGGGAGATCTCAGCAGGCTTCATGAGTGGGCAGAGGAGTTGCCAGGGATGTGCTTCAGTGTGGGCAAGTGCAAGGTGCCGAGCTTGGCAAAAAATAACTCAATCTATTCTTAGATGTTAGAATGGGAGGGGAAATTATGAATCAAAACTGAAGGGACTTCAGCAAGTGAATCCAAGTCTACCTGACTGTGAAACTCTCCAGAGCACTGAGAGAAAGCTCTACAGGTATCTGGACTCCTGACTCATGGGTAGTTTCCCAGAAGTCTGGTCTTGCCTTTCTTAGGTCCACTTTTAATTCTCTGCAAGAAAACTGAGCTGTGTTTCCTAGATTTCCAGAGTCTTTGAGAGAAGCCAAAATATCTTGGGTCTTTTTGGTCAAGTTCCCATTTCCATCTTCTTGATAATTTTAAATTTTGATATAAATTCTATCCACAGAAAAAATATTTATGAGAATAGGTAAAGCTCCTATATGCCCTGTGCCCAGACCCATTACTGGGTAACATTTTGCCCTGTTGCTTTCTCTTTTCCATTTGACAATTTAAAAATAAACACCCCACTGAACAGGCTGATTAAGAATGAATAGAATTTGGTCAAGCTATCAGTTGGTGATTTCTGAAGTCTGGCCCTATTTGGAGGACAATTAAGAATTGCTGGGGTGTTTGGGGCTGGGAACATGACTCAGCCGAAAAAGCGTTTACTGCACACTCGTAAAGATCTGTGCTCAACCACAGGCACTCATTCAAAACACTGGGCACAGTGGCATACTCTTGTATGTAATCCCAGCACTGGTGAGGCAGAGACAGGTGGATCCCTCAGTTTGTTGGCCAGCCAGCCTAACATGCTTAGTGATTTACAGACCAGTAGAAGACACTGTCTGCAAAGACAAAGTGGCCAGTGTGCAAGAAATAGTGCTTGAGATTAATTTCTGGCCTCCAGATGCACATGTGCAACCCACATAGATCTATCTCTCACACACAAAAGAATCACTGGGATAGAGATTGGATCTCTACATTTTAAAAAGATGTATTTATTTTTATTTTGTGTGTCCAAGTGCGTGTCTGTATATAGGCGCTACTATGTGCATATCTGGTGCCTTTGGAAGCCAGAAGGTGTTGGATCCCATAGAACTAAAGTTGCAGACAATTGTGGGCTGCCATGTGAGTGCTGGGAGCTGAACCTGGGTCCTCTTAACCAATGGGCCATCTCTCCAGCCCAGGGCCTTTGCATTTGAAAAGAATTTTCTCCAGGTGATGCTCAAGTGTAGCTGGGGCTGAGAATACTGGCCCTGTGGTCCCTCAGAGTAGGTCCACCCCACCCATTACTAGCTTAAGGGTGGAGAATTGATTTAACGTTGCCCAGTAAGAACAAGAAAGAGGCAGAAAGACTCACAGAGTGATGCTGGGCAAGCTTTCTCCATTCTTAAAGACACACAGGGAAAGAGGTATTCCCTGTTGGATGTTATGTTTAGGTGTTATGGGATATCACAATGCATGAGCTGGAACGGTACTTTGTGTGATAAAATATGGGATGGAATTCTGGCCTGAGGATGTGAATTAGTTACATTGCTGTTGCTGGGACAAAATACTGGGCAAAACACCGTAAGGAAGAAAGGGCCTATGTTGTCGGCCAGTTATGGTACAGTCTATGGTGGAAGCAAAGGCATAGCAGATGGAGGCCATGGCTACCCTGCACCCACAGTCAGGAAGCAGAGAGAGCTGAGGGCTGCTCAGGTCACTTTCTTTTAGCCCAGTCCAGGCTTTCTGGAATGGTGTTACCCACATTTATGTGGGTCTTTCTACCTCAACTGGTCTAACCTAAAACTTCCTCACAGACATGCCCAGAAGTTTTTTTCCTCAATGAGCTTAAGTCCTATCAAGTTGACAATCAATATTAACCTTCATAGAATGAAAATATAGAAAAATGGACAGACTTTGGCCTTTGGGTTTATTGTTAAACTGTTGAATCAACTAGCCTTGGGGCTCTTCACTTTTTTTTTTTTTTTTTAGGGAGGGTGTATTTTTCTTATTTAAGTTGTACAGCAGAGATAACTAGTCACCTGCCAAAGATATGTGAACACATTATATGATGTAGCTATTACATTTTCAGCATCCTTTCCTCTGGAGTCTACACAGAACGGCAAGGCTGATTCTCACCAGTGGATGGGGCATGAAGCAGATAAGTTCCGGGTCAAGGTGGTGAGGGTCAAGTTCATGATCCTTTGGCTTCTTACCACTGTCTCTTTCCTTTTTCTTCCCATCTTCCAGGTGGTGGTTCCCAGAATGACTCCAGAGTTCAAGATGGCACAGCTTGGATCCTGAGTCACTGCCTGGAATGGAGCCACCCAGGGGGACCTCTTGACCAGAAACACTTGCTCTAATCTTTGTGGAACCAAGAAATGAAGGTCTACTGTGGTTTGGTGTTGACTTGTAATGGTTAATCTAGGTCTCCCTGACTAGTATAAGCTGGCTAAGCAGGAGTTAGGTATTGGCTGCTGTCAGAAGGATTTCATATCGGGCACTGGAAAAAGGAAGTCATCATTAGGTCCAGACCACTGTCATTTTACGCTTTGAATTTAATTTAATATTTTTTGAGGCAGGATCTTGGTATGTAGCCAGGTTTAGCCCTGAACCAGCCAGATCACTGTCTGAGGATTGATTTAGGGGTTCTGGGGACATAGTTTAGTGGTAGATCACTTGTGAAGAACACACAAGGCCACAGTTTCAACTGTTAGTACTGCTTCCTTGAGTTTCTTTTTTATTTTCAAAGAAGAAATCAACATGCAATGATTACTTCTCAGGAGTTGCTTGTTTTCACTTGGCTTGGCCTCTCTGTTGTCATTGTAATGCCTTTGATTTTACAGTTTACCACACCCTTGGACCCTAACACTCGAGTTCTAGTTCCTGCACCTCTGTCTTAGCCCTTTGTGGACTGAACTGGTTTTGAAGCTATGCTCTCCTGACTAGATGTCACTCTGGTCTGGCTTTCAGATGTCTCTAAGAGGGACTTGGCTGCCTCCCTATAGTTGGGTGTTCCTTAGTTCTAGAAGCTTGTAGAGATACCAGTTCTGGTTAATGTTCATTCAGCAATTATGAACAGAGACACATCCAGGCCTTCTCAAGGATGGGGAAACCATGAAGGACTGCAGAAAAAGTACCCAAGTCTCTGAGAATAAGACATAGCAGGGTCTTGAGGAAATAAGGTAGCAAAGTTTTAGAAACCAAGGCTATGGCGCTGGTTCTGATTTCCTCTACAAAGCTCATAGTGTGCTCTCACCCCCCCTCCCTCTCACCCTTCTTCCCTCCCTTCCTTCCAGTGTCCCATCAGGCATTAGGCATAGAAGATACAGTAGAAAACAAGCTAGCCAAGAACCCTGCTTGTATAGGAAACTTGTTTAAAAAAAATAAGTAAATGAAATACACACTAAAAGATATACAAAAAAATTGAGCCATCAAGGGAATAGGTGTAAACTATAGTAAAGAATCATGGCCATCTAATTTAGCTTGGTGAAGAATTCCTCTCTGAGGAAGGGATGGGTAGCTAACCTGAAGGATGACAAGGGGACAGACATTTAGAGCTGGGGAGATTTCTAGTTGAGGAAACATCAATTGCAAAGGCAAGAAATTCATTTAGCTTGATCAAGGACCAAAATAGGGAAATGCAAGACTGGGGTACAAGTTGCAATATGCACATGATATGGACTATAGGTGAGGAGGTCAGTCGATTCTAGGAATTTCCCTATGTCCAAAGATCCATTTGAACATAGGGAAATGTGGGTTTTACTTAAGCACAGTTGAAACTTTGTAGCTTGTTGTATGCTGTTCATACGAACTGTCTCTTGCAAAGTCTCATGAGCTTAAGGTTTGTTCCCCCAACTGGTGGTCTAATAATCGAGAAGCAGTCGGATCCTAAGGACGCTAGTCTCATAATCAAACCCTTGATAGATTCACAATACAGTGGTGTATTGGGAGGTGGTGAGAGGTAGGGGTGAAACCTCGCTAGAGGGAGCAGATCACAGGGGACATGCCCTGGAAAGATTTGCTTTGTCCCTAGCACCTTCCTATGTCTCCTCCTTGCTTCCTGGATGTCATGAACTGAACAGCTTCGTTCCACTGTGCTCTCAGCACCTCGGCATTCTGCCGTGCCATTGACCTGAAGCAATGGAGCCAGATAACCTTGGACAGAAGCCTCTGAAACCACCAGCCCAAACAAAGCATTCCTTCCCTAAGTTGTTGTCACAGGAGTGAAAGGCTGATTAACACAGCTGTTCTCTTTACCACGTGGTTCTTGATCATTTTAATTTGCCCTTGGCCCATGATTCATGTTCTCCCCTCAGACTTTCTCAAGTCCTTTCTGTTCCTTATAGCCAAGTAACAGTTGCCTTCAGGGTGTTTAGTTAATATTCCCAGTAAAGATCGTTTGATCAGTCCAACTTATCTTTTGTAGTGAGGCCATAAATTCCAGGCCACTGGCCATCTAGTGAATGGCTTATCAGGCCTTTGGTCAGGCACAGTCCTCTGATTGTCAGCTGTGGCTGGAGCAGTCATGTTCAGAACATAGTGACATCCACTTGCTATGACAGAACAGTCTATGAGTTAAGCCTGAAGGAGCTGGAACCAGAGATGATTGAGGAAAGTAGTGTTTTCCTAGGAACATCTCTTACCAAACTTCTGAAAATAGAAAATATGTGTTGGAGTTTCTGCTATATCTTGGATTAAAATGTGTGTGTGTGTGTGTGTGTGTGTGTGTGTGTGTGTGTGTGTGTGTGTCACATGTGCATTTGAGTACACATATGCTTATGATGAGAGGGGAAGCAGGGTAGGGGTTTTACATAGATGATGGATTCTATGGTACCTGTGTGGAGATTAGAGGACAATCTGCAGGAGCTGGCTCTCTCTTATCATGTGGCTCCCTGGAAGAATTTACCTACCTGTCTCTACAGCATTTCAGACGTGTGTCATGACACCTGGCTTCCATGTGGGAGATGGGAATCTAACTCAGGTCTCCATGCTTAAGCAGCAAGCACTTTACCCACTGTGGCCGATTAAGACTCTCAGATGACCTCTGATCAAATGGATACACACTCAAGGTGTGAAGCCAAAATCCTTAGCATGCCTACAAATCCACATCCTCTGGACCCACTCCCCTTTCTGTTGTTGCCTGGTGCTTCTTTCCTTCCCAGTCTGTCCATCAAATTTTGTTTTATTTTTTCATTCTCCCCAAGACCCTGGTCTCAGGGTGTTTGCTCATATCACTTTCCCACCCCTTATGCTCTTCTTTCCTTTTAGTTGATTAAATAACCTTAGGTCTGATCCTAGTATTACTTTCTTTTCTTGACCACCCGCTAACATGAGACACCCTGTTTACATACCTCCGCACTTTGGTATGTATTCCTTTTATGGGACAGGGAACCATTTTAAACTATGTGGATTGCTAAGGTTCCTGAACACCGGCTCCTCATCAGACAGAGAGTGACGTAAGGATGGAGGTCCCACCTGTTGAGATCATGACTGCTTCTATGATCTAAGCCCTGAAGGAGCTGGACCCAGACATGGCTGAGGAAAGCAATATTTTCCTGGGAGCACCTCTTACCAAACTTCTGAAAATAGAAAATGTGTGCTGGAGTTTCTGATATATCTTGGATTAAAATGTGTGTGCAGTATGTGGTAGGTGCTTGATAGGTGCTGGCTGGTGAAATGGCTCAGCAGGTAAGGGCACCTGCTGTTAAGATGACCAAGTTCTGTCCCTGGAACCCACATGGTGGAAGGGGCAAACTTGACTCCTGCAAGTTGTCCACTGCTCTCCACACGCACATCATAGCTCAGTTCCCCCCCCCCATACAATAAATAAATTAGATAATAAGTACTCACTGTGGGAAGGGATGCACACCAAGAAGTGGAGACTGTGTGGCCTGGGGACTCACTGCAGTGCAGGCTTCTCAGAGAGCGTGGGGCTTGATCTTGGCTTGGAGGGAGCGGTTTGGGGAAAGAAAAGCGACCATTGCAAGTAGGGATGAGATTTATTAATAAGGTGTAGATCTGGGAATCAGTGTGATATAGCCAGGGTACCGTGACACAGTGGCCTGGCTAGAGCTGGGGTGAGTGCCTACAACATGTAGGGAGGAGGACTAAAGAGGAAAAGTGTAAAGTTGAAAACAGTATGCAGTAACAATACTTTACTTTGTTATTTTTTGTTATGTAGCCCAAGATTGTCTCATACTCACAATCCTCCTCCTCCCACCTTCCCTGTGCTGAGATTGGAGGTGTGTGCCATCTCGCTCGAAGAATGGCTTATATGGGTGGTGTGATGCTTCAGTTTCTTTTCCAAACAATTTCTTTGTGACTATGAACTCAATTCTTCTTAAAAACGCGAGTCCTCTTTTTACTTTATTGATTGGTGGGTTGGTCAACTGGCTGTAGTGATGGGGATCCAACTTAGGATCTTGTGGGTTCAAAAATGAGCAAATACAGCTGCACAGTGTGCTGCCTGAACACCAGGGCATGCCAGCTTTCCCCTCCAGACAGTGCGAAGGGCCTGTGTTCAAGGCAGGGAGGAGGACTGCATGCTGAAAAATGGATGAGGAGCCCAGGGGTTCTAGTTTTGAGGTTGGGAGAAGAATGTTGCTGGTCCAGAAATGACAAGTTGGGGAAGGAGCCAGACTTCTTGGTAGAGGAGATGGAGCACTCCATGATGGAGCAACCAGGAAATCTCTGTGGTGGCTGTTATTGCATAGGCTTTGGGGTCAGGCAGGCATTGGTCGCCATGCTTCTGTATTGATATATACATATATATATGTATATTTTTTAATTTGAGTTTCAAATCTATCCGATAGTTTAAGAATAACTGCCTCAAAGATTAGGACTCAATGGGACAAATAAGGGATGTTTGTAATATGGTGTTTGACGTGGACAGTAGAGGATTGGTGCAGGGGAAGGTGTGTGTGTGTGTGTGTGTGTGTTTGTACATGCCTGGGAGTGTTCATGCACATGTGTGTGCATATGTGTGGAAGCCAGAGAATAACCTCTGATGATGTTTCTCAGGAGTCATCCACCTTGTCTTTTTGAGAGATCATTGCCCATTGGCTTGGGGTTTGCCAGTTTGGCTAGGCTGGCTGGCTAGTTAACTCCAGGAACTCTCCTGTCTTCTGGGCTTGTTGGTGAGGGCCGATGCACATGGTGCTTTTACATGGGTTCTAGAGATTGAACTCAGAGAAGCACTTCACTGACTGAGCCACCTCCTCAGCCCCTCTCATGAGGATTTTGAGGATGAGGATTGACCAAAATCCTGACTACAACTTGGGGATGCTCTTAATGTGCACTTAATGCTAGTCAGCTGAGCATACTTCAGTATAAGTTTTCTGAGGCCCCCGGTTCAGCCTGGATGGCACAAAGGGTCCTTGCAGGAGGAAGGTGCCCATCTCTCTCCTCCAACTCTCTGGCTTTTACATAATAGCTTTACATTGATGTTCCAGGCCAGCACCCAGCTCGTGAACCACTGACCCAGATTCCCTGGCCTTGCTTGACTCCTGGTTCCTAGGGTAACCTTGAGCTACTGTTTGCTCCTGGCAGTGTATGTTATCTACCTGCTCCATTCACTGGATCCTTTCCTTCCAAGTTGTGTCTGCAGCCCACACGGACAGCAAGATGGTCCTCCATCACAGCATCAAACCACCAAGTGAGACCTGTTCCTCCTTCTCTTTCCTGTTCCTGTTTATTAAGCTAAAGGAAGAGGCAGCTTCCTGGGCTAGAGTCTCCTTATCATTCCCAAAACTCGGTGATATTTTTTTTTTTTTTGAAAAAGGGTAGCTGCAGGGCCAGCAACAGCTAAAAGACAGGGCCACTATTTTATTTTTATTATATTTTCCAGTTACCATTAGATTATTTGAGTCAATTCCACTTTTCTCTTTCTAGTAGATAAACTATATACAACCACTTTCCTCTTTCTAGTAGATAAACTGTATATATACAATTGCCTTCCAGAATCTGTTTATGGAAAGAAAAACCAAGTTTATTTAAAGAAAAAAAATTAGTTGTGTAATTGTTGTGTTATGGGGATAGGAGCCATCTCATAAAGCTGGTGCTCAAGTGGGTGAGGTTTGAAAACTGCTGGTGGAGTAGGAAATCCTGCTTCATGTAGGAAGGCTAGGCTACAAACGTGACTCTGCTTGTTAGTGCCTACCACTATACACACCTAACACTGTACACACCTTGAGTCTCTATTTCCTCAGATACTCAAGTGGACAAGGGATTTGCAGAACATTAGGTTATTTTGATGATAAAAAAGACAATTGGAGCTGCATGGCAGCTGCATACAACAGCTGCTAAGAGTGAAATATGTGAATTGTTTCCAGTGTGCGCTATTTTGAACACTTATTTATTTACATGGGTGGAGGTCAGACGCCCTGGATATGTGCCCAAACACTCTATGGCACCACTATTGGCAGAGGGCATATACCATTCATGTCTTTTAGAATGAAATAGCCATTCAGATGTGCCCTCACTATCTCCTCTTAAAGGCACAAGAGTCCACACAAGAACACTCTTCCCTCCCTTCATGTAGAAACACTTCTATTGACTTTTATAATATTTTCTATGGACAGTGTATTTATATGTTGAAGTCTTAAATCCCAGTGTGATGGTATATGAAAGTGAAACATTGGGAAGGTCCTTAGGTTAATGAGGTTGTGCGTATGCCCACCCACTCCATGATAACATTAGTAGATTATAAGAATAAAAGAGATACTCTCCACTGCACCCCCAATACATGAGAATAAAACAAGAAGGTAACTGTCTACAAGCCAGGATGAGGGTTCCTGTTTGGAACCAAATATACATGCAGTTTGACCTTGGATGTCTCAGTCTCTAGAGCAGTGGTTCTCAACCTTCCTAATGCTTCAACCCTTTAACATAGTTCTTTGTGCTGTGATGACCCCCCCCAACCATAAGTTATTTTGTTGCTACTTCATAACTATAATTTCACAACTGTTATTTGTAATGTAAATATCTACTATGCAGGATATATGATAGGTGACCTCCGTGAAAGAGTTGTTTGACTCCCCAAGGAGTCATGACCCACAGACTGAGAACTGCTGCTCTAGAGCGCTGAGAAATAAATGCTTGCTGTTTAAGCTACCTAGACCAAGGCGTTTGTTATAGCATTTTTAGCTGGCCACTAATACAATTCTCACCCTACCTAGAAGTCATGTGTGTATATATATACATATATATATATGGAAAACTAATGTATCTATCTATCATTTATCTATCAACCAACAATCATCTATCTGTCTGATTCCTGGACTGGGGATTTTGATAGAGTCCTCACCTAGCATGTACAATTCTCAGCACCACATAAAAACTAGATGTGGTGGTACGTTGCCTGTAGTCCCAGAACTTAGGAGATAGAGGCAGGAGGATTAAGAAGTTCAAAGCCATCCTTAGTTACTCGGCCTGCTTGGGCTACATGAGACACTGCCTCAAAATTATATATAAATGCAAACATGACTCCTTATAAATCACTAATCATTACACACACGGATTTTATTTAAGTCCCTCAACTCTATTTCAGATGAGGAGACTGAGGTGTGATGGTCAGTCAGAGTTAGATCTTGAATGGTCAGCATCCTCCACTCCCCAAGGAGCCTCCAGGGATTCAAGGGGCAGGAAAATGCTACAGAGAAGATCTCACTGGCCTCAAGTGAAAGGGAGAGTCATTCCTGATGGCTAGAGGGAGGAAGAGAAAAGTGTGGTTTCTAAGAGAGACAAGAGCCAGGCTGGTGGTGGGAGAGATTTGTGTAGGAAGTACTCACAAGACAAAGCCAAACACCTCCAGCTCCATTGGTTACAAGGCAAAAACCTTTAATAACACGAGCGCTTATTACATTAGCTGCTTCAGGGCACTGACATCTTTGATTTCCGGTCATGTTTCTCTAACACTTAAAGGTGAATGCCTCTTTCAGGGCCACTTGTGTGGTGGGTTCCCCTAGAGTTTGTGTGGATGGACAATGGGAGCAGCTATGCATACAACTAACTGTTCGGGGTGTGGAAATCCCCCCGACTGCTATGACTGCACCTTCGACTTTTAGTCAAGTCCTTTCCCAAGGAGGGAAGAATGTCGTGGTCCTTCCAGCAAAGAAAGAAAGAAAAAGAAAAGAAAACACCTGGCACAGATACACAGAGAGGGGTAACATTAAGGGACCAGCGAGAAAAGTTAGAGGAAGTGGATGGGTTAAGGTCTGGGGAGGATGAGGGACCAATGTGGGAGAGGGCTGAGTCCATTTGGTTTCGTTCTTTGTAAGAAGTGATACCATCACGAGGACCATGCCATGCAACCTTAGAGACATCTGTGTATACTTCCCCCAAGGCTGTGCTGGGCGGCGGGGCAGAGGTCAGAGGTCAGCTCAGACAGGCGTGGTACGTCTGTTGGCCGGATTGTTATGCAGCGACTCTTTGAACTCTTTGGGTGTGGAATTGTGGAACTGTAGAAAAGCATGGTCCCGGTCAGAGTTGAGAAGGGTCCCCATGGTAAGCTTAGAGGGGTCCCGGGAGAGGGTGAACATGGAGATGTCAGTGGAAGGGATGGTGTGGAAGCCTTTGCTGATGGGAGACAGGTCTCGGGATCTAGGCTCGGTAGAGCGAGAACTTGACCGTCTTCGGAATCTGTACCTGTAGGGTGGTAGGCGAGCAAATGTAGACTTCTTCAGGAGCTCCGAATGGGATCTGGCACGCAACTGCTGATGCTTCTCAATATAGATGTGCACGGCGACCACGCCCACAATTTCCGCGATGATGAAAGAGAAGGCTCCAAAATAAAAGGACCAGCCGTAAGAGTAACTCTTTTTAGAGTCCCTCTGCCCAGGGTCTCCAGCATTGGCTGATATATAAACTATGATGCCGATGATGTTGCTTAGCCCTGAGAGAAAGGGAAAAGAAAACATGCATTCTATAAAACCTTAGAGGCAATGACCATTTTTAGTGTTGAAATACTGATAGTACATGTGGAGGTAACAGGGAGAGCAGGCAATGGATTATGGCCAGGAAATCCCACAGCTTAGCTCTTCCTGCAAGACTTGTCTGTTAAGAAATGAAGAATTCTGAATTCTGATGCTCAATCCTGGGCAGGACACTGTCAGCTAAAGAAGACACTGTCTACTCATAGCAAGTACTGTAGGACCCAGAACGCATTCACTTTCCCTTGAAAGAACCCATTCTGTCATCACTTAATCTCAACACTAACTCACAAGGATGGCAAGATGAACAAGATTTGAGTCCTTGACCTTGAATTTCTTACCAGCTGCTGGAGAGACTGACATGTAATTACAGCACAGTACAACAAGAACCTATCAGAGATGCAAAGGAGAGAGAGAGAGAGAGAGAGAGAGAGAGAGGAAAGAAAGAGAAAAAGAGAAAGAAAGAGACAGAGAGAAAGAGATAGAGAGAAAGAGACAGAGAGGGAGAGAGAGAGAGAGACAGAGAGACAGAGAGGGAGAGAGAGAGAGACACTGAGGTCTTGCTTTGAAGTCCAGGTGACATTTGACTTGGCTACTGAATACTGGCAGGAGAGGCAAGGCTGTGGATATTAAATGTGAGAGAAGAGTCAGAGAATGACTTGTAAAGGGATAGTTTGGGTGCTGGTGAGGCTGGTGGCATCTTGAGCAGCAGGGAGGACCAGCTAGGGAACAGGGCTTGTCAGATATATGGACATATTGGACATGAAAGGCCAGTAGACACACACAGGGTGGAGCTATCGTCAGGAGGCGAATGAACCCCTGGTGGAAGGATGACCAACCACTTAAGTCCATTTTTGGTAGTGGTGGGGCTTGGTGGTGTGAATGGAACCCAGAGCTGTATGTACTAGGTGAGTGTTCTACCACTGAGCTACATCCATGATCTCCAAGTCTTTTTTTTTTTTTTAAGCATAGAATAAGATACACTTTAGGTCAGCTGTTGTTGGCACACAAGGAATTAGAGAACATAAAGCCATTAATCCTGAAGATTCACTCCAATGTCTTGATTATCAACTCATCAGCCTGAATTTTAGTGTCGCTATCTAACAGCCTGGGGTGGAGGACCTAGTCACAGCACACATGCAAACTCCACTGTGAGTTAGTGTGCCTGTGCTGTTGCCATGGTCCCTGGACAGCGGACTTCAGCTTCTTCAGTCCTTCAACATAACCTCAACACCAGATCCTTCCCGGGAGCTTCTATGCCTTCAGCACAGATTGGGACTGTAGAGGCTTCCGATTCCTTGGACTGAGCAACCAGGAGTTTTCTGCTTTCCTAGGGTGCAAGTGCAAACAGTCCTTCCTGGGTTATGTACCTCTCTGGTGTGTAGCTAACTCAATACTGCCCCGTGCCAGTTATGTTTCTCTAGAAAGCCTTGGCTTATTAATACACCTACTTTCCTCAAGTGCCAACAGGCTCCATTGGGAGTACTCAGTTGCTCACCCCTTAGTAGAGGAATTATTCCCTAGGAATTGGTGAGATTTCAGATTGCTGGGGTCCTGCTCATCTCCAGTTACCTGACTCCCCAACACACATAAATAAAAATAAAGTAAACCTCAAAATATAAAATAAAGCTTTGCCAAGCACAGTTGTCTTGGTACTACCCTTCTGATAGACTGGCATACACCTGTAAGTTCTTACAAATATTTTGCATGTGATTCTGGCCATACTACATCTAGGACTTGCCCCTAGCAGGGAAGGGCTAAGCTCTGCCACTGCCCCATGCTCTCTTTGGCCTTTCCTGGTCCAGGCTTTCTCAGGTAGGCAGCACATTCTGATTAACAAGATAGTCCTGATACTGGAGATGACAGAACTGAATGTCAGGCTGCAATGACCCCTGCAGGATAAAAAAAAAAAAGGCTCTTCTTCCCCAGGTGTCAGTTTGCCTGGGTGATTAGCGGAAGACACATTCTTTTATATTAAAATGAACATGGATAGAAAAAGGAGGGGAAAGCAGAATTCACATGAATATTTCAGTTAAATGGGAAACTGACTTCAAAGACACTTCAGCTCAGTGATACTTCTGCTGATGCCCTGAGTGCCCAGGGACATAGTCTCTCTCTCTTTGACAGCAGAGGAATATGGGTGACAGGATAGGAAAGTTCACAGAGAGGCTCAAATGGCAAACTAGGTTAAATTGGCAGGATCAGTCATTCTTAGGGCATTCATTTATTATGAGACAGACGCTGGATAGAATCTTTAGTGACTTGATTTATTTTATGGTGTTGGTGATGCTAGCATGCTAGGCAAATGCAGTACCACTTAGCTACAAGCTCCTAACTACACAGTCTTCCCTTCACTGGTTCAATGAATCATTGTGTACTCCCTTTTATAGATGTGGAAACAACATGGATTTGTAAGTTTCCATGTAAACACAAGTTAGGAAATGATCAAAGCAGAATTTGAACTTAAGACTCTTAGCCAGGGTGGGTTGAGATTTCAGTAATGAGGTTCTTAGGGACAAGACACTTGTTCATCGCTATTGCTCCAGCTTCTAGCCCAGAGTTTGACCCAAAGAAAGAGCATGTGGGTGTGTTTGTTGAATGAATGAATGAATGAATGGAGTTGATCTACGAAATAAACCCACAAAGCATGTTAACAGTTACTTTTTGTTGAGCCAGACTGGGTGCTAGCCACAGTTCTGTGCTCAGTTATGTGTACTAACTCATCTAATCCTTTAAACAGTCTCCAGAGGCAGGATCATTATGGGAAAACTGAGGCACAGAGCAGTTTAGTGGCTTTATAGACATTATAAACTAGTTTGTAGATTGATGCTATATAATGAGGATATAGAAGAAGGTAAGATTAGCACTGGGCAGCCTGACTTCAGAGCTCATGCATTTGAACCTTGTTATCAATCCCAGGACACAGTAAGTGATCAATAAAAGGTTGTACCGAAGCCAAAAGCCTTAGCATATAAAGGGCCTGGAGGAGCAAGGGGTTTTCCAATACTGTTATTTTATAGGTGGGCAAGTTGAGGCTCTTGGAGCTCCAGAGGGAGGGTAGTGGAGGGGTCTAATCCTAGACAAGTATTCCCTCAGGGCTCTCACGGTCCCCTGCATCTGACCTACCTGTCACTCCTCACAATATTCCCATGCAAACAAAGTAGCTGATGACACTTTCTCTTAGCAATCCCCTGGGGGGACAAAATAATTATCTCATTCTTTGTAAACTGTCACATCAGCACAACACTGGTGCAGATTCCCTTGATTGGTCAGCCAGAACAGGACAGGGAAACCAGTGGGAGGAACATTCCTCAAAGTCAGTTGAGCCTCTGGCTTTCCAGTTAACACCTGTCACCAGAGTATGGTCAGAAGTAATAGTTACCTCTAGCTGACCCTCGTCTCCCCGGGGTAATGGCTGACTTTCTCCCTGGTCTGTAACTTGAATGGGCACTCTGAGGGTTAGAGTGGGGTGCTGTCACTCTTCCTCTGTAGAAGGGGAAACAGTGGGGGTGGGGAGAGCCTGTACAAGGTCCAATAGGAGATCAGGATGTTGGGCTCCACGATTGACAATATGCTCTTGTTGCTTTTCCAGTAGTGGGAAATAACATCGTGACTTGCATGCCCATTGTCCTTCCACCAGCTCTGTGAAATGGGAACCATTACTCTTTGCCATGTTGGAGGTGAAGAAGCCAAGGTACCAGGAGGTTGGTGATAGTTCCCAAGGCCACACAGGTGGAGTCAGAACTCAAATTTCAAAATGTCAGTTATTTACAACCAACTTTGGACTGGAAATAGTACAAGGAAATTCTAGAAAGAAGCAATGCATAAGCTTTAAGTAATCTTGTTTAGTTTATTATGGTTCTTCTATTTTGTTATTTAAGTTCTTACTATATCTAATGTATAAGTTATATTTTCATATGCATGTTTTTACAGAGTGAGTATAATGCATATAGGATTTGGTACTCTTTGGTTTCAGGATCCGCTAGGGTTCTTGGAAAATACCCCTTATAGATAAGACAGGATCACTGAACAGCTAAGTTTGAAGGTCACCACCAAAGTCGTTTCCCCTACCCCTGCTATGGTAGTTAATAATAACAGCTGTAAACTTGACAGTTTTTAAAATCTTCTAAGAGGAATACCTGAGCATATCTGCTAGGGACTTTTGAGGTTGTATTGATTAGGGCAGGAAGACTCCCCCCAAAAATGTGGATGGTACCACCCTATGGTCTGGGTCCTGAATTGAATAAAAGGAAGAAAGTAAGCAGAGTACCAGCTTGTTTCTCCCTGCTTCCTTCCTGCTGCTTTCTTCGCTATGGTGGACTGTACCCTCAAACTGGGAGCCAAAAAGAAACCCTTTCCCCCTTTTGTCAGGTATTTTGTTGCAGCAATGAGAAAAGTGTTAAGTAAACTTTCCTTTTTCTCTGCTTTTCTAAAGCCTTTCACCCAGTTGGCATTGACCTACCTGGGAGTGATGGGAAGAGACATGAAAGGAAGTGTGGAAACCCAGAAGAAGGGGAGGAGGATGAGAAGATTGGAGGAGAGGAGGTGGTGGATGAGAGAAGGTAGATGAATAAGGAATACATTTCTGAAAGCAGTCTCTTGTCTCCTGGTCACCCTGCACTTCCTCCTGCTCAGAGCTGCTGTGGATAGATGACCATGTCTTCCCAGAGGACATTTGGGGCTATTGCCTTTGCTCCTTCCAGAGATGCTTGGGAGGATGTGGGGACTTGAGTGTTTGAAAGGCTGTGAAAAGCAGCTGACTGGCAACTAGGTGTCTCAAAGTTCTTCTAAACCCTTCTCCTTCCCTCTATCTCCTCTCTCCCTCTTCCCCTTTCTCTCTCTCTTCCTCCTGACCTCTCCTTTCTTCCCTCTCCTTCTTCCTTGCTTTCCTCCACATATGTCCCTAGAGTTCCACTATGCAACCCAGGCTGGCCTGGAATTAGTGACTCAGCCTCCTTAATATTGGTTTTCTAGGCATGCACCACCATGCTTGGCTGGCCTTTGGTTAATCTGTTTCTCTGTCTCTTTGTCTCATAGACCCTGACAGCCTGTCTCCTCCATGAATTTCCTTTGTGTCAGCCTTGGCTAGCAGTCTGGGCCTCTTATTATCTAATGGAATCCTCAGCTGTACACAAGTTGAGATCATCTGCCGTTGGTGTGGCTCTGGCTTTGGTTTGTGGTCTTAGGAGATCTCAAGGCCTAGGCAAGACAAACACACTTACCTGCAGAGACAAAGAAGATGCCCGCACTGAGGATAACACTGTGCCTGGTGCGGTGGAACTCGCTGGCAGCCACACAGAGCCCCCCGAAGAACAGCAGAGTGACGCTGAGGATGGGGAAGACACTGGAGGCTCTCACAGCCCCTGTGGGGAGAAGGAAAAGAGTGGCTTCCATCAGCGCTCCAGCCTGCCCTGGGACTCACCTGCTGCGGTTGTGGACTGTCTGCAAACCAAACAGTGCAGAGCTGGAGAAAAGTCCACATCCCATAGGGGTGTGAGACCAATGCCAGCCACTCAGCGGCCTGTGTTCTGGAGGCCCAGTACTTTTTTTTTCTTTATTTTTTATTTCTTCAAGTTACATCTCAATCGCAGTCCCCTCCCTATTCCCCCTCCAGTCCCACCCTCCCACCCTCAACCCCCCATCCTCTTCCCTTTTTTTTTCTTTTAAGTTTAAGGTATATCTTATTTTCCCCTACAGTTTCCCCTTTCAGTCCAACAAATGGCTCTTTCTCTTATAATAATAAATACAATACAGTACAACAGAGGTAATTAGGCCACAGTTATGAGGGTTATTTGGCTTAACGTACATTCCCAATGACCAGTCCATATGTATTTGGTACCTGACTTTAACATTCTACTATCTAACCATCTCCATGAGTTTAAAGTTCTATATCTGACTCAACATTCATACTAATTGCAACACAATTTTAAAAGTATCTTCTTAGATGTATAACACTCTCTTGACTCCTAAACAACTCAAAATTTGGCCCAGTACTTGAAGGCTGACCTTTTGAAAGTCTAAGCCGTTTTACCAGTCGTGTGCACTCTAAATTACGCCTAGGAGCTTGGAGCCTGGAATCACTTGGGACCCCACTTTCATTCAGCCATCATTTTCTTAACTCCTTACTTCCTAGACTTCCTGGTGTGGAATGTCTGTCCTGTCACGCCTCAGCCTACTAACCAGGTCACCCTTCATCTCTGATGTGGTGTGAACACATACAGGGAGAACCAGACTTAGCTGCAAGCCCCAAATCCTTAGGTGGGGTTTCACTTACTCTGAGGGTGTCCCTGTGTCCAACAGAGGGCAATAGTAGACAATAATTAAAAACAAACAATGGCAACCAAAACCCGACCATGATAAGGGAGAGAGGGTTGATTTAAAATCCCTTGGGTCTAGCAGGGCGGTGGTGGCGCACGCCTTTAATCCCAGCACTTGGGAGGCAGAGGTAGGCGGATCTTTGCGAGTTCGAGACCAGCCTGGTCTACAAAGTGAGTCCAGGACAGCCAGAGCTGTTAAACAGAGAAACCCTGTCTCGAAAAACCAAAAAAAAAATAAAAATAAAAAAAAAAATAAAATCCCTTGGGTCTGTATTTTGAGCCTGGAACCCAGGATCTTCATTTCACAGTGGGATCTGCAGGTTATATAGGCAGTCTTGAATGCAGGGATTCCTGTCAGCACATTTGCAGCTCATCAAAATGCAGAATCTTAAACACCTGTATTTACATAGTAAAGAGTCTGGCAATACCCTTTCAAAAACCCATTTAGTCACAAAATGATTAAATGAATTTATGCATTCACTCAAGAAATATTTATTAAGCGCCTACTAGATGCCAGGCACCCTGCCAGGTGCTAGGGAAGCTGCGGAAACATTGAAGGACCATAAAGGCACAGCACTTTCCTTGGGAAGGATGCTGCTCTGGTGCCCTGGGTGCCTGACTGTGAACCTGGTGGCTTCCTGGCGAGGCTGGAAGGCCCCATGGTAGGGGTCAGTGTGACTGTAACCTGGTAGGGGTAGTATGACTGTAGGCAGAATAATGGCCTACGTGAGTGATTCAGTCCTCAACTTCCAACTGGTTGTTGTCCTGATGAACCTTAGGACACTGGAAGTGTTACAGATGCAGCAGGTATTTCCTGCACGGATGGGCAGAACCTCAGCCACAGTACAGCAGAGTATCCGCTGGCTCCCTTCAGCTGGCGGGCTGACCATGTGACGGCTGCTGTTGTACGCCGTGAGAGAATCATTTCCTATATTGCTGGCTTAGGAATAGACCCAAATTCTAGATGTGAAGTGGCTCTGCTGAGCATGCATTGCTTTCAAAACCACTGTTGGGGTTGCAAATCCCAAGATGAAATGCCCCAAGTCAGGGAATGGCTGTGCTTCCTGGCCTTGGCTGGGGTAAGGGGTGGGGGGTAGAGGGGGAGGGCAGTTTGGGGCACCCTATACTTCACACTGCAGAAAGGAGCAAGCACCTCTGGACAGATAATAGCTGGCTGGTTCTGAGCCAGTCTGCGCACATGCATTATTAATGGATTGTTTGTTCTACTGCTCCAGCCCAGGTAGCACCTGGAGGAGTACAGAGAGCTGACCGGTAAGAGCCTGTGTCCAGCTGTCCAGGAAGATGATAGCAGAGGGAGGCATGGACATCCCAGGAATGTGGAGACTACCTGACCAGAGGAGCAAGCTTGGGTGCTGGTGATGGACTGTCCCATTCTCAGTAACCACAGTGGCTTGAGAAGTGGTGTGAAGGTGGGTGGAGTATCACCTGCAGTCTTCTCAGGGGCCTGCAGTTCACCTTAACTATTCAGTAACATGCAGCACAAGCTTTGTTCCTGTTGCAGCATGGCCAGGCTTGAATACAGAACCTGAATGGGTTCTGTACTCATCCATATTAAAAAAAAAAAAAACAAAAAAAACCCCAGACCTGAGCCTCATGGGTTTTATGCTCTAGTAGAGACCACAGGCAGGGCCTGCCACATAGTTTGCAGGGCCTTGGCAAAGTAAAATTATGAGGTGTCTTGTTGCAAGATGGTGACAGCAATGCAGTGATGGGGACTTTCCCCTGGGTTGGGCCGTGAGTGATTGAAAGGACTGCAGGGATCCAGGTGAGAGCCAGCATGGCTTGGCCTAGTGCAGTGAACCATGGAAGGTAAGTGATTGAATTCAGGAGACATTTTCTCTGTGGAAATATTAGCTGATGGCTCCAATATGGGCTGTGAGAAGAAGATTCACGAGCAACTTCTGTGTAGAGGGAATGGTGGCACCTTACCGTGACCCCTGCAAGCCAGAGGAGCAGGATAGGGGTGGGGCAGGCAGGGCACAACTCATTTTGGCCATGAGAGATTCAGAGCTGAGTTCACACCCCCTCACAGTCACATGACTTAGCTCCAGCCACTTTTGCTGTTCAGATCTAAAAGACAAAACTCTTTCTAGGACACTGACCAGTTTGGGTTGGTTGTAAGCTTGGAGATGGTAACAGAGGGAAGGGGCAGGGCACAGAGGAGCAGGTTGTCTCAGGGCAGAAGGGATGGGGACTTCTGCACATATGTTTCAAGATATCTCAGGCTGGAAGCCTGGGCAGGCCTCGTTTCTGGATGGCTGCGTCCTTCCCATCCCTCTGTTCCCATGGTGGCATTTTAGGAGGACTTTCAAACCTCCTAAAAAACTGGTTGAAAGGAGAGAGGCTTGGGGGAGGGAATCCTGGGCCCAGGAAGGACCAGATTAGATCAGCCCCTCTTGATCTGGCTGTCCTTGCTACTGGATTGTGTTGGAGGCTCAGGGAATGAGAACCTAAAATGTAGTGGGTTTTTGTTTTTCCCTGGCTTGTTTTGACATGCTGAGTAATTTGATTTAAAGTGAATGAAGATGAAAAAAGCTTTTAAAAAGCACGCTCAGTGTCAAGGTCCTTCTGACTTTGTGTCATTTTCATCACCCTAGTGTCACGCCCCTGCTTCAAGTGCTAGCAGGGGTTTTCTGCGAGAACCTCCTATCTGCCTGAAGTCTGGATCCACCCAAGGGGCAGCAATTGCTCCAGTCCCTTCCCTGAGTTTCTATTTCCTGGACTCATTTCACAGGAAGAGTGCAGTCTGCCGGCACACCTGGACAGACTTCTGTCTGTCACCCATGGCTGCCTCTCCTTCCATTCCACAGAGAATTGTTTACAACCCATTGTGTGTCCTGGTGTCAGAGTTTGTTCCAGGCCATTGCATGTTTAATAAGCCCACTGGGTTCGAAGGAAAACTATTTACTTACCCTATCCTCTCCTTCCCCTATGGAATAAAGGAGTTTATAGGTTTCTAAGTCCTGTTAGATTGGCACTCATGCTCTGGTGAGCTTCCAACAGGATGTGATTTCTTGCCTCTATTTTTTTTCCCATTCACACATTTGTAAGACTCTTCCCCAATTGAGTATGTTTATTGCTAGCTCATGCCTGTAATGCTTCAGAAGGTGCAGTGGGGGTGGGTCCCTGTTCCCCTGGATGCTCAGATGATGAAAGAGGATGCTTGTGGTGAATGTGGTCCTTAAGTAGAGTGTGATCTTAGGGAAGCTGTCTCTGGCACCCAGAGTGTAGGTTGTAGCTTAGTGGGCCCGGATTTGGGAGCAAGTCATCAAATAATTCCTAAACATTTCCATGCTTGATGTGTGAGTTTTCAAATGGACTACTGGCCTGAATCCCACAGAGAATTGTGTGTGTTTGTGTTTGGCAGTCAGAGGATAATTTGTAGGAGTCTGTTTTCTCCTTCTGCCATGTAGGTTCTGGGATGGAACTCAGGTTGTCAGCCTTGGAGGCAGGCACCGTTAGTCTCTGAGCCAGTGATTCTCAACCTGTGGGTCAAAGACCCCTTTAGGGGGTCACATATCAGACATCCTCATATCAGATATTTACATTTATGATTCATAACAGTAGCAAATTGCAGTTATGAGGTAGTTAAATAATTTTATAGTTAGGGTCAGTACAATATGAGGAACTGTATTAAAGGACAGCAACATCAGGAAGGTTGAGAACTCAGAGTTTTTGCTATCTTGTCAGTCCGTGATTCAACCTTTAAAGAGACTATTTGCATTGTGAGTTGGCAGGTTTGCTTGAATATTCAATGTAATGAGTTTATTTGATTAAAAGAATTTTTAATTAAAAAATGATTAACCTTTGAAATGTGCCCTCAAGGACATGCTCCAAACATTGGAAGTGATAAGGTTGATTATAAAGCGTATATTTGGACTGGTCTGGTTGCATTGGTCTGTTATGTATTCTAGCAAGGAGGCCGAAGAAGGAGGAACACAAGTTTAAGGCCTGATTGAGCTACAAGGTTACTTCAAGGCCAGCCAGGGTAAATTAATGAAATCCTGTCACCAAAAAAAAAAAAAAAAAAAAAAAAAAAAGGAAGAAGAAGAAGAAGAAGAAGAAGAAGAAGAAGAAGAAAGAAAAGGCAACAGACTGGAGACAGCTTCAGTAGCTCCGTGACAGAAAACTTATCTGTTGCCTGTTACAAACGAGGCCCCCAGCACACACACATATAGCCCAAAGGTGTATGTAAAACATGTGTAAGTGCTGTGTGTGGAAGAAGGGTTATAACTGAGACCAGAAAGGGAGCATGTCTGCAAAGCCAGCTTGTTCCGGAAAGCATTCCAAAGACAGGAAGCTGAGTTTCCTCTGGCAGAATGGTGCGTAATGACTGTTAACTGCAACCCACAACTTAGAGATGCCTCTCTCTGAGTAAAGCCACCCCAGTCTAAGAATGAACATTGACCAATCAGAATTGCCCTCATTTGCATGGTGGATAATGCAGGCAGGATATTGAGTGATAATAGCTTCTTACCCTATTCCTATCCAAAAATGAATGAGGGTGGTTCCAAGATAAAGACCCAACCCCCACTTCAGGCAGCCCAGTTGTTCTTACTGTCATATCTGCAGCATACTAAATGAACTTGTCATTTTTTTTTTGTTGTGGTCTAAAGAGTGTCGTGTGTGTATGTCCATGTCCTGCTCCTAATAGTGAAGCTGTAACATGACACAGTGGCAACTTGGCATCCCTGTTGGTGGTCAACACTCTGCCCACAAAAGATTTAAGTAGCTTCTGTAAACCCTGACCACAACCATCTTCCTTTTCCACATCTGCTACTGAGGTTCTCAGGGACTGAGCTCAGGTCTTGAGGGTCAGAAGTAAGCTGATTTGAATATAGTTTCATCATCGCCAATAGAGTTGGACTTTGCTGCCCTTCGTATTATGTTATGAATAGTCTTCAGTCGACACAACTGAGGCCTTATTAGTTAGTCTTCTATGATGCTCTGGGTTAACTGTGTCTGTCAAAATTCCTGCACTGGAGACTTAATCTAAAAAATCAGCTCATGGCATTTGTAGGTGGGGCCTTTGGGAGGTCACTGGAGGTAGATGACTCAAAGGGTTGGGCTTCAATGTAACCATTGGTGGCTTTGAGGAGAGCAATGGAAGCTGGAGCTGAAAGACTTGTTTCGTCTTTCTGTGTGATGTCCTCAGTCACATTATGACGCAGCAAGAAAGCCCTTACCATGGGTTGAGCAGACACCAACTATGCTCACCGGCTTCCTAGCTTCCAAAACTGTCAATCAAAGAAGCTTCTCTTCTTTATGAATTACACAGGCTCTGACACGCCATCACAGCCACAAGTAGGGACTAAGATGCAGGGGTTTAAAAGGCAGCCTGTCCTCACAGTCTAAGAGTGTAAGTGGAGAAAGGGGTCGAGAGGCAGCACTCACTCATCCCCCTCTGCTGTGGATGTGATGTGACCAGCTGCCTTCCCTTACCCGGTTGCCATGGACTCCCACTTGAACTGTGAGCTAAAATAAATCCTTCTTGCATAAATTGCGTTTGAATCAGGATATTTCATCACAGCAACAAGAAAAGAGACTAAGACTGAGATCATTCTAAACTTCCTGGCAAGAAATCTGTCTGCTTGCAAAGGCCAATATTTAAACTTCTCCGGATTCTTTGACTGTCAGTGAATGAAGCAAAGGAACAGAGAGAGGACTCTCCCTCCCTCCCCAGAAGAAGGGAGAAAATGGTCAGAAAAACAATCAAACTCTCAGAAGAATTTAAAATCAGTTTTGTGAGTTTGTGAGTGAGAGCCACAGTTCTGTTTAGTCTCCAGTAGGGTAGATAAAAAACTGTTTCTTCCAAGTAGGAAAGAAAAACAAAGATAAACAATGCGCATTCTGGGAAAATCCCATTGGTATTGACTTCAAAGCCATTGTTTCTTGAGGGAGTCCTGTTCATGTGTCATCTCCACACTTTAGATCTCCCCCTCTCTCCAGCCCACACCTTCCTCTCCTCCTCCTCTTCTTCCTATCTTCCCTCCCTCCTCACCCCTGGATTGAACCTTAAGCACGTATTCTACCCACTTTGGTCCCAAGATACTTGATCTCTGAGTCACAGAACTTGAATAAGACACTTTCTTGGAAGTTTAATTTATAATCTCAGTATTTTAAAAAAATCACTTTAAACCTAATGTTTCTAAATAGCAAATTAGGTACTACTTTGGGATTTTCCTTCTGCTTGAACTTGACACCTGTTCTTAATGAAATAACACTGGCATCCTAAGCTAGGCTTCCCGAGCCTGGACCAGTATAAGGCCTATCTGTGTCTGACTCTACTTTTTCTAATCTGACATCACAGGCCAGAGCTGACATACACTACTTCATGATTACCTGTTTGGTCCAGGACTAAGTGTAACATACATCCTCTTATTTAATTTTTGTGACCTTGTCAGATGGACGACATTATAATTTCCATTTCAAAACAGATGAAGAAAGTTAAGACCCTGAAATATCTTGCCCCAGTACCAACTTCACTAGAAGGAAGTCAAATGGGGCCAAACTTGGCCTACTACATTCCAGTCCCACACTGCACTGGCTCTTGCATGCTCTGTTTCCAATAGCCCACGCCACATCCAGGTTACTGACCTTGGAAAATTCCTACAGAGGTACTGTCCCTGTCCCAATAGGCTGGAACTGAAGAGAAGTCAAAGGAGAAGTGTAGTTTGGTTTGTATTTATCATGCCAGGCCTTGCCCCTGGGGACCTCACCCATTAGCGCCTCTTTGCCCATTAGCACCTCAAATGACCCACTGGGAAAGATGAAAACTATACTAAGCTGAAGAAAATTCCTTAGATTTTCTTCTAAGGAGACTAAAAAGAACCTTTCAATCCTTTTCCCCCCTTTCAATTTCTAGCTCATCAGAATGAAAGAAACTTCAACATCAGAGCCTTGGGAATATACGTCTACACTTTGAGGCAGATAATGAGGCGCTTCACATCCATAGGTAAGTGGCAGGGGACCCTCTCCTTCCTCCCAGGGCGACAGGAGAGGTAGGGGAACTTACGTAGAAGATATTCTGCTGTATCCTGTTCATAGTCTGCATCTTCTGGGAAGTGATCAATTTTCTTGCACACGCCTCGGAAAGCCCCTGTGAAAACAGACACAGTCTTGAGCCAATGGGAGAGTGTTGCATATACTTCCCTGCTCATCAGAAACTGTGCATAGAGGCCCAAGAGCTGATTTAAGTAGGGTGCAAAAGAGACCAGTTGCTGTAGTTTGGATCTTGAATGTCCTTGGAAGGCCCATGCATTAAAAGAAAGACAGACCTGGGGCTGGGAATGGAGTTTAGTCGGTCTTAGTGTGCTTTCTTAGCATGTCAACTTTCTAGCATATGTACAGACACAAGTGCCTGTGCGTGCATGCTCAAATGCGTGTGCATGCGCGAGCACACACCCACACCCACACACCCAC
>CAJQZJ010033049.1:2068456-2142183 GCA_907164525.1 Lophiomys imhausi | reverse complement strand
CACACACACACACACACACACACACACACACACACACACACACACACTTTTGTCTCAGGTATTTGTCACAGTGACCCACAGCTAACATATCAGCAGAGACGACGAGTAATAAGTAGATACAGTAAAAACTAAGTCTACGGCCATACCACCCTGAGCGCGCCCGATCTCGTCTGATCTCGGAAGCTAAGCAGGGTCGGGCCTGGTTAGTACTTGGATGGGAGACAGTAAAAACTAAGAGGCTGAAATCTGCTGCTTTTCAGATATCGCATGCTGTTACAGTCTTAGAAGGACAAAGAACTAGGAAACATGAGAGCTTGCTGTGAGGGTTTCTGCCTATCCTGCCCTTGGGAAGGGAAAAGGGAAGCAGAGCTGAGGGATTTGATTTATCTTCTCAGTCGACGAATGAATAAATGAGTTCTAGTTGCAGGCACCCATGTGAACAAGGAGCCAACATTCCAATCTGGGTGTTGGGGGATTTTCTCCTGTCTCCAACCTGCCAGTTCTGACCACAGGCCCTTCCAGCCCTATCTTCCCTCATGAGATCACAGACCTCCCACACACACCCCACACCACCCTCCTCCCATCCCCTGCCCCCTCCACCAGTGTGGCTCACTCAGATCCACAGAGAAGCTGTCAGCATTTTGGTTTCTTTCTCCAGCATAAACTTGACTCAACTCATTGTGTGTGTTTGTTAATCATTGTGGGTGTTTATTAACTAGCCAATTAACCAATCTCTGGGGCAGTTAATGACTCTGTCAGTTCTTATAAATGACAAACAGTATTCAGAATGTCTCACAGCACAGCGTGAAATTATGCATGTATTTCCTTTTCCCTGTCTGCAAAGACAGAGTCAAGGAGGTGAGGGGCAGTGTGGAATTGAGCAAAGCAGGAAGGTGAAGAATCGGACAGGGCTAGCTTGGACAGGTCACTGTAAAATGAGAAAAGGCCCTCTATGAAATATATATATGCATATATGATTCTTCTGAAGCTTGGGCACATAACCATAATAGCTGCCCCTTATTAAGTTTTTCTGGGGTGGAAAGATGGCTTAGTGGGTAAATCACTTGCTGCTGAGCATGGGGATTTGAACTCAGGTCCTCAGTACCAGCCTAAAAAGCAGAGGATGGTGATGGACATGTGTGCCTGTAATAAGACTGCTGGGAAGGAGAGACAGGAGCATCTCCGTGTCCTGCTGACCAGACAGTCTAGCTGAATTGGTGAATGCTTGGTTTATCGAGAGACCCTGTCTCCAAAAATAAGGTGGAGGGCCAGCAGACTGGCACAATGAGCAAATGTGTAAACCACATGATTTCGACGATCTGCATTTAACTTCCAGAACCCACATGAAGGTGGAAGGAGAGAACAGATGCCACAAAGTTGTCCTCTGACCTCTGCCCGTGTTCCACACACACTAATTAAAAAGCAAAGATGGGCTGGGCATGACGTTCTACACCTTTAATTTCAGCACTCTGAAAGCAGAGACAGGCAGATCTCTGTGAATTTGGAGCAATCTTGATGTATGTACATAGTAAGTTCCAGGCCAGGACAATTAGAGCTATGTAGTAATACCTGTCTTAAAAAAAAAAAAGAAGAAGAAAAGAAATGAAGAAACAATTGAAGAAGACCCTCAATGTTGACCTCTGGCCTCCATAAACATGTACACACACACACACACACACACACACACAAACTCACACTCTTGTCCACACACACTAAAATAAAAGTGTTTCCAATGGATCAGCCCCATCGCCCTGTGGGGCAAGGATGTTAATATTGACACTTCTGATGAGGCGCCAAGGATCACAACGCCATCTCAACAGACGAGGCTTCAAAGCCGGAGGTTTTACCACTGGACTCTGACTACCCATCATTATTGTGTCTACTATTATTATTCCTCTGCTTATCTTACGACGCCAGGAGCACGATCAGTTTAATGCCTTACTGCTCACTACTGTGAGGAAGCTCCAAGCTAGCAGCATTTCACAGTAACTGCAACGAGATATATAGACGGTCTCTTCGGTTCTGATTCTTTGCTCACCAGGCAAAGTACAGACTCAGAATCCACAACAGGATCCAGGGAAGAGGACTCAAGAAAATTCTTGGAAGAAAAACAAACCATAACTTTTCTCCTAACTTTGAAAAAGGATATGGATTTTACTTGTTTTTTTTTTACGTATTATTTCTTATTAAATTCATTTATTGTTATTGATAATATAATTAATAATACTTACTCTTATTATTAACTTTACTTGTATTTCAGAGTTTCATTCTCATGTTCCTGTTTGTTGGGTGTGCTATGTCTTAACATAGACCCGAAAGGTCCATGTATCAGTCTTCAGGGTGATTTAGTCATGGGGGCTCTAAGTTTATCAGAGGAATAGTTCTCTGATGGATTAACAGACTTCACAGAGGTACTGTGCACACTCTGGACACAGTAAGAGACGGAGTACAGCTGGAGGAAGTGGGTCTTTGGAGATCAGTATGCCTGAAGGCTGTATCTTGCCCTCAGTCCCATCCCTCCTTCTTTCCTTTTTGTTTGCAGCACCTGCTGTACTACAGTGTGTAAAATGAGTAGTCTGCTCTGTCACCGTGATGCCTTATTGAAAGCTTGCTGTAAGTAGTGGGTCCAGCTGATGGCAGAAGGGAGCCTTTGAAACTGTGAGCTAAAAGGAACACACCTCAAGCAATTTGTCCAAGCAATGGGTAGTGGACTAACATTAGAGCCAGGGAGATGGCTCAGTGGGTAAAGTGTTTGCTGCACAATTAGAGAGGCCTGAGCTTAGTTCTCTAGCACCATGGGAAAAGTCAGGCATGGCATCGTGTATCTGTCACCTCAGTGCTAGGGTGAGGGCAGATCCTGGGGTTCTGCTGAGCATCCAGGCTAGCCAGCTCCGGTTCAGAGACAGAGACCCTGCCTCAAAAATGCGGTGGAGTGCAATAGAGGAGGACATCTAAAGTTGGCCTTACACATGCGTTGCAGTGCAACTGGGGACACACACACATACACACACATGTATACACACACACATGCACACACACAGTGGATCAACACCAATTGACCTGATAATGTCCTAATAAGTGCACCTGTTGCACATTTACTATACCTGATGGACCGCTTTAAGCATCTTAATGCTTTATATTCTACAGCTCTCAAAAAACATCATTTTGTGATCTATTTTACAGACATGAAAACTGAAGATTAGAAGATGTAGCCAATGACACGGCAAGTACAAGCTACACTGTACTTACTGTCTTATGGATTCCAAAGTTGAAAGTCCTAAGAACTGTTGTGACTCTTGGTTCTTTCAGTGGTTTTAGAAGTGGGGGCACAGTACTCTGCCAGGTGGCTTAGTGACAGTTTTGTGAGTGTCCCCTGCTGCCAACAGTGGCAATGGGTGCACCAGTGCTTTTCTGACCAGTTATACGTCTTCCATGAAACAGGCCAGCGGCCACTGGGCAGGGCGGGGGGCTTTGAGAGTGGCCTCACCTCGCTGTGAGCTGTTCTATATATTCCACCGATTTCATAGGGAGAAAAAATTCAGGGGAGATGGAATGTGGACTCTTCTACAACAGACCACTCGCGATTGTGAGGTGCAGGGATGCCTGCGTTTGCTTAAGAAACAGGCTCCTCCAAGTGGTTAAGGCAGCGTGGAACTGGAGCTTAGAATCAATAAGCATCGTGGCTCTTGGAAACACACTAGCCAGGTTTTCAGTGTGTGTGTGTGTGTGTGTGTGTGTGTGTGCACCTACATGTGAGTGCAAGTGAGCTGGCACATGTGTGTTTGTGGATCCTCAGTTTCTGTCCACTTTAAAAAATATTTTACTTTATTTAAAAATCATGTGTCTCTATGTGGGTATATTCACATGAGTGCAGGTGCCCCCAGTAGCCAGAGGTCTTGAATCCTATAGGAGCTGGAGTTGCAGGTGGTTTTGAACTGCCTGACGTGGGTGCTGAAAACCAAGCTCTGTAAGAGCAATTTGTGCTCTTAACTCCTGAGTCATCTCCTGCCCAGCCCCCACTTTTTCTTTATTTTGATTCAGGGTTTCTCATTGGCCTAGGGGTTGATGATTACCCTAGGCTGACAAGCCAGCAAACACCAGATATCTTCCTGCCTGTACTTCTCAGCGCTGATAGCACAAGCGTGTGGCAGCACCGCTCCTGGATTTTTCATATGTGCTCTGGGGATCGAACTTAGATCTTGTTTGTCCACCAAGTACTGTATCAACTAAGCTGTCTCTCCAGCCCTGGCAGCCAGAGGTTTTTGTTTTTTATTTTATTTTGTATGTATGAGTGTTTTGCCTACATGTATGTCTGTGTATTACTTATGTGTCTGGTGCTTGAGGAGGCCAGAAGAGAGCATCAGATCCCCGGAACAAGAGTTACAACTCATAACTAATGGTTGTGGGTTGCCCTGTGAATCCTGGGAATTGAATCTTGGTTCTCTAGAAAAGCAGCTTATTCTCTTAACTGCTGAACCATCTCTCCAGCCTGGCATCCAGTTTCTTTGTTTGTTTGTTTCTTTCTCTCTCTCTCTCTCTCTTCAAAGTTTATTTAGCTATTCAACTTACATCTGGATCACAGCCCCCTTCCTCCTCCCCTCCTGGTCCTGCCCTCCCACCCTCTTCCCTCTCTCCCTCCTCTCCTTCTCTTCAGGTGAGTGGAGCCCCCCATAAACAATCTCCCTCAGTTCATCAGTCACATGAGGGCTAAGAGCTTCCTCTTGTGCTAGGGGCCGACATGGCAGCCCAACTAGGGTAAAGTGTTCCACTAACAGGCAACAGAGTCCATGACAGAGACTCTTGCTAAGGGATCTGTATGAAGACCAAGTTACCTATCATCTATATACATATAGAGGAGCCTAGGTCTAGACTATATATATAATGGTTAGTGTTTAAGTCTCTGTAAATCTCTAGGGGTTTAGATTGGTTGGTGTCCAGTTACTAAAGGTCCAAAGTGGTCCACTATCAGTGGTTTATCAGCCAGGAATGGTGTTTACATATTTAGATGATCAAGGGAAAAAATCAAAAGATGAATATTATTTTATGACATGCAGTGAATCCAGTTCTACTGAAAAGCAGCCATGCCTGTTTGTCTGCACAGTTCCAATGCTGGCTCTCTTGCTGGTATGGCAGACATGAGTATTTGTGACAGACAGTATAGCAGGAAATATTTACTATCCATCTCTCTAAGAATGATTTTGCTGAGCTCTTTATGGTCCAGCGACTTCTGCTCTCTAAGGGGAAAAGTGGAAATTAAAAAGGAGTTTGGGCTTTTATAGGGTGTAGGGTGTGTGTGTGTGTGCGCATGTGCGCACATGGTGCACCTGTGTGGAAGCCAGGACATTGGGTGACCTGGTGTCCACCCTATCCCCTTGAGACAGGGTCTGTCATTGAACCTGGAGCCAGACTGGAGGTCAGCAAGCTCCATGACCTTTCTGTTTCTTCTGTTGCCTCAGCACTGGGTAACAGGTGCATGTGGCCACGCTGGGCCCTTTGTGTGTGCTGGGGATGCAAATGGGAGTCCATTTTCCTGGTCCCCCAGGCTTTTCAGAAATTTAGGTAAAAAACTGTTTTGTTTTGTGATTTTTTTTGTTTGTTCTTTTCCTTTAGCCCGCATCTTTAATTGCATAGCATGCTTTATTAAATGTTTTGCCTCAATTAAATATGTTTGCTGCAATTTAAAACTCAGTGTATTCCACATGAAAATCAGATGTCCAAGTTTTCTTTTAAAATGAGGAGTTCATTGTCACTTCTGGGTGACAACCAATCTGAGTAGCCAGACATTAGAGGCATTCTTTAGTTTGGGCATGAGTTCACCAGTTGGCCAGAATCCCCAGTTGGCCTGATAGTACCCCCGTGTCCCTGCAGATGTATATATAGCACTGCTATCTCTGAGTGAAACATAGTGAGCAAGGGGCCTGTCTTTGGAGCCTCGCCTTGGTATCAACCTCAAATCAGTCATTCACTAGTTGTAGTACTTGGTGAATTCTCTCTCCAGGCTTTGGGGAGATGAAGATGTGATGCTGCGAAGTTGCCCTGAGGTTGAACAGGTGCAGTCGCAGAATGTCTGGAGCCCAGCGCTGCTCTCAGCACCCTCCTCACACAATTTCCAGTCAGGCAAATGCATAAAGCATTTAGTACAGTTCCTGGCACACAGTAAGAACTCAATAAATCAGACCAATTATTATCATTGGATTTGGTAAATATTTTAGGATGAGAAGAGACAGATTAGTGACATGGTGTGATTTTAAAAAGCAAAGCATTATGAAAGGGAAAGGTGTCAAGGATTTCCCCAAGGAAGACTCCACACTGATCATGAAGCTGTTGGCACCCCGAGTCAAATGCTTGTTGTAAAGTGAACTTGGCCATTCATATCAGTAACATATTGCTTGCTCTCAGAAATAACCACCAGTTAACACTTTTATATCTCTTCCATGCTTTTTTTTCCCTCCTGTACTTTCACACAAGATGATTTAACAGGGTTGGGATCATATATCCTTCTTTACCTACATTTCTTATGAATATTTCCCCATACCAGTAAAATTTTTTGAGACTCTGTTATGCCATATAATCAGGCTGGCCTTGAACTTGTGACCCTCCTACTTCAGTCTTCTGAGTGCTAGAGCTACAGGTATGTGCTTTTAAAAATCATTCTTGTCAAGAATAAGGCTATTTTAAGGAGAGGCACTTGTACTCCTTCCTTCAGTTGTGAGACTATTGAAACAATGGGTCCCAAGGAAATGGAATTTCCCCCAGGAGTCTCCTGCAGGAAGAAGGACAAGGCTGGGCTTTGGTGCCAGCCAGAGGAGGAACTTGTCTCCTTAAAAGACTCCATCCAGTTCTGTCAACTCATCAGAACACCTGACAGGAGGAAGTGGAGCTGACACAAGGACAGATCAGTGGTAGCGAGGACAGTGCTTAGACCAGAATTGCTTGGATATACAGATCTTTTACCCTCCGTTTAAGTCTAAGGCTCTTGTCGGGACCCCAGAGCCAAACTAGGGAGGTTGCTGGACCTCTCTGTTCCTTCCTCTCCCTAGTGAATAGATCTTTCTCTGCTTTCTACTATTACTTGTCTCTTTGATGGCCTACTGAGAACAGCTGGCTGGGCCTAGCTCATTATGACTGCTTGTGCCCAGGCTCTGACTCTTAGCAACTCTGGTAATATCACCATGCACAGTACTGTGTTAATAAATCTTGAAGAAGAAGAAGAAGAAGAAGAAGAAGAAGAAGAAGAAGAAGAAGAAGGGTGAATGTGATTTAGCTACATACTGCAAACAAATAGAGATACTGAAACATTCAGATTATAAGGATGAAGTCACATTACAAAGTCAAATGCTATCCTAGTTCAGTATCAAGCTGAAGCTCCAAGGCAGAGAGATGCTGCAAAGAGGACGAAGTGACCCAAGAAGAGGACAATGGGTGCTGGTCTGGGGACTGATCTAGTGGCTAAGGATGAGAGGTAAGGGGACTCCAGGACCCAGGCAGTGGAAGACCTGGGGTGTGAAATTCAGTGGATCATAGGATCCTGGGAAAATTTTTGGAGTGGAAGGGAGAGATTTATTGAGCTGTTGAGGTCTCATTGCAGAGACTGGTTTTATGGAGATTACAGGTTTATTCTGGGGAGAGCAGATTACTCCAGCGGCTTGACCTTGGCTGAGACAATGAAATCTTTCCTTCACAGGAGGAAGAGTGTGTTCTTAGAACATCACGCCTCTTATAGGGCAGATCCTTGAAGCAGTTTCACTAAAATCAAGCATAGGAGAAAGACGCCTGACATTGTCTCTGTCAGTTACCTCAGCTCCATGGACTCCACTCGGCACAGGGACTGAGCTATGAGCAATGTGGGGAAATAGAATAAAGGCCTTATTGTCCCCCAGGTGACAGAATTAGTCTATTTGGGAGGCTGAAAGTAATTTTCTCAGAAAAAAATGTTAGAATAAACTGAAAGGCTCAGAAAGGTGTTCTTTTTCAAGACATTAAGCCATATACAAAGCTATAATAATTAAGTCCTTGTGGGGTACTCACATTGAGAATTTATTAGATGCATAAAACATCCTAAAAATAAGCAACCTATTATCTCATATTTAGATAATCTCTGTTAAATTAAAAGAATGTACATGACATATGGCTCAAACGGTATAGAAAGGATTCAGGGCAAGCAACCTCACATACACCAAAAATTATCTCCCTGGTAACACAGTAAAGTGATTTTTGTTAACCAAATGCTGAGTGAAATCATGTCTAAGTTGGGATGTGAAGTTAATCAGAGGCTTCTAATCAGAGGAGGTGGTTTCTTCAAACAGAGGGGAATCTGCTGTGATGATCACAGAATCCCAGAGGGAAAACTTGTTTGGGAGTTCAGAGTCACTGTGGGTGTCATGGGGTCAGTGGAGGTTAGTCTGCAGAACAGACCCAGAGTGCGTGGGTGAGGGAGGATGAGAAAGGTAGTGGAATCTGAGGAGGGGGATGTATATGGACACTGGGATACAAAGCCGGGTTTCAGGTTCTGGGGATTCCCTGGTGGTCAAGACAAACAGGATGCTGGTACCCAGACCTGAGATCCTCTTTGAGAATCTCTAAACCAGTCAGTGAACAAGGCAACTGTATTTTGATAAGTGGGCATAACATCAAGCTGCTTTCTAAGCACTTATTCTTCTACATGTAGATTTGTACCGTGCTCACCCCTCATTGCAGAACTTTCTTGTAGCAGTGGCCGGTGCTAACGCTGAGACACACAACTAATCAAAGCGCATCACCCTTCCTCATTTATCTTCTTTCTATCTAGTTGTCCTTTTCCTTTTTCCAAATAAATATAGATTCTGCAAATGAGAGAACATAGGCCATCTGTCTTTCTGAGTCTCACTTATTTTGTTTAATGTGATGGTTTCCAGTTCTATCCATGTCTTAGAGTTATTATGGCTGTGATGAAACACCACGACTAATGTGACTTGGGGAGGAAAGGGTTTAACTGGCAAACATTTCCACATCGCTGTTCAGCACTGAAAGACCTCAGGGCAGGAACCTGGAGGCAGGAGTGGATACACATGCCATGGAGGGTGCTGTTTACTGGCTTGTTCACCATGACTTGCTCAGCCTGCCTTCCTTCCTTCCTTCCTTCCTTCCTTCCTTCCTTCCTTCCTTCCTTCCTCCTGTCTTTCTCTCTCTCTCTTTTTCTTTCTTTCTTTTTAATGTTTATTTATTACTTCAAGTTACATCTTCATCACAGTCCCCTCCCTCCACCCATCCTGGTCCCACCTTCTCCTCCCTCTCCCACCTATACTACTCCTTTGGTGTGGGTTGCCCCTACATATCAACCCCCCTCAATTCAACAGTCATATGAGGACTAAGAGCTTCCTCTTGCACTGGGGGCCTACATGGCAGATCCACTAAGGCAAAGTGTTCCACTAACAACTAACAAAGTCCATGTTCCTGTTCTTTTCAGTCTGTCGGTTGTAAGATAGTTATCCTGTACTATATGGCTAAAATCCAATTATAAGTGAATAGATGCCACATGCCTCTTTCTGGGTATGTGTTAGCTCACTCAGGATGAGCTTTTCTAGTTCCATCTATTTGACAGCAAATTGCATGATTTCCTTGTTTCTGATAGCTGAGAAGTATTCCATTGTGTAGATGTACCACTGTTTTTCTTTTATCCATTCTTCAGTTGAGGGACATCTGGGTTGTTTCCAGTTTCTAGCTATTACAAATAAAGCTGCTATGAACATAGTTGAGGAGATGTCCTTGTGGTTTGGTGAGGAATCTTTTGGATATATGCCCAGGAGAAGTATGGCTGGGTCTTGAGGTAGAGCTATTCCAAGTTTTCTAAGGTATCACTAGACTGATTTCCATAGTGTTTTTACAAGCTTGCACTCCCACCAGCAATGGAGGCGTGTCCCCCTTTCTGCACAACCTTGCCAGCATGTTCAGCCTGCTTTCTTATAGAAAGAACCCAGGACCATCAGCCCAAGGATGGCATCACCCACAATTGGTGGACCCTCCTCCATCAGTTACTAATTGAGAAAACATACTACAGCCAGATCTTGTGGAGGCATTTTCTCAATTGAGGTTCACTCCTTTCAGATAACTCTAACTTGTGTCAAGTTGACATCAAACTAGCTAGCACAATCCAGTTTTTTGAAAGTAACATAATTTCTTTCTTTTTAATGTCTAATTAAAACTTACGCGCGTGTGTGTGTGTGTGTGTGTGTGTGTGTGTGTGTGTGTGTTGTTGAGAATCAAACCTAGAGTCTTGTGCACACAAAGCAAATGTTCTGCCAGTATGTTACACCCTTGGTATGATGGTATTTCTATATTTAGTAGGGGAAGATTGTGGCAACCATGGGTAAGGTGGTGGGGATGATGGTGTCAACCACGGGTAAGGTGGTGGGGAAGATGGTGGCAACCATAGGTAAGGTGGTGGGTAAATGGTGGCAACCATAGATAAGGTGGTGGGGAAGATGGTGGCAACCCTGGATAGGGTGGTGGAGGAGGATTTGAGCTTGTATATAGATGGAAAAGAAACAAGCTTACCTGAAGGTTCAGAAAAGTTCTTTTCAGCAGACAGAGGCTGAGAAGTAGAGTGAACACCTCTGAGAAGGGAGGACAGTGTGGGCTATTGCATCAATTCCACTGGCCCACAGCTGTCCTTCCAGCTGCTTCTTTATCACTGATCTTTGGAATACCTTGGAGGATGGGTTGCACTGGACCATGGTCAACTCTAGCTTTTCCTTAGGGTTATGAGCACCCCGTAGAGGTGTCCTAAAGGATGTGCATGAGTCTAGGTGACTTCCAAACATTCCAGGAAGTAGCCTGGAGGATCAGGCAGTTGCTTTCTATATCTTGTCAGCTATCTCCAAAGAAAGGATTGGTTCAGATCACTTGAGTTCAACATGAGTATCAGAGTCCCTGTTCTCAGAATTTTCTTTCAGATTCCAGCAGTGTGGCCCCAGACTGAACCTGAGAAATGGCCGTCAATAGTCATAAAGAAGGTATAAGATACTCAGCTTGAATTTGTAGAAACAAGTCAGGTTCTTGCAGCCTGGAAGAAAGAATGGCTCCTTCTTCAATATGTATATTTTGACCTCTGGGGAGCAGAAGGAACACAAGCTTTGGGAAACTCAGATGCCATCATTTACAAACTCAATAGTTACAAGTACAGTGGACTGAATGTTCATATTTTCCCCAAACTCCTAGATTAAAATCTTAATCTCTAGTATGATGTTATGAGGAGGCAGGGTCTTCGGGAATTAATGACATCACAAGGGTAGAATCTTAATGAATGGAATTCATGCCCTTATAAAAGACGCCCCATGTGAAGAACAATGAGAATGAAGCTCTGGGTAACCTGGAATGGTCCTATCAGAACCTTACCATCCAGAACAGTGAGGAAGTCACTCTGTCTGTATATCAACAGTTCTCAACTTGTGTGTCATGACACTTTGGAGGGAGCCAAACTATCCTTTCACAGGGGTCCCCCAAGACTCTCAAAAAACACAGATATTTGTATTACAATTCATAACAGTAGCAAAATTACAGTTATGAAGGAGCAATGAAATAACTTAATGGTTGGGGGTGACTGAAATATGAGGAACTGCATTAAAGGGTCCCAGCGTTAGGTAATTTGAGAACCATTGTGGTATATGGTGTTTTCTTATAACAGTACAGGTCAGCTAAGGACAATGGCTCATTCCATTTGTCAACCTGACAAAATCACCTAGGAGATAAACTTCTGGCCTTGTCTGCGAGGAAGTTTCTAGATTGGCCTAACTGAGGTAGGGAGACACACTCTACACTTGGGCAGCACTGTTCTTGGGCTTGGGTCACATACAGTGAAGGGCTCTTGACCATGGGTTCAAGGTGGCCAACCACCACCTTACATTTCTGCCGCACTGCCTTCCCTTCTGTGACGGACGGGATCTTCAAAAGCATGAGCTAAATAAAATAAACCTGTCCTTCCTTGGGTCGCTTCTTATCGGGTATTTTGTCACAGTACCAAGTAACATGTCCCAGCACCTTAGGTGAGCCATCCCCTGAGCCTTGACCTCTTCATTTCAAATCTTCATAGCCTCTTAATTGGTGGGAGTTTCAAAAGAAATAACTGAAGTCGGAGCTAGATAGATTGTTCAATCAGTGAAGTGCTTGTGGGGAGGCCCTGAGGGCCTGAGGTTGACCACTGGAGTCCTCATAAAAATATCATAATCCCAACGCTGAGGAGACAGAGACGAGAAGATCCCTGGGCTCACTGACTAGCGAGCCTAGCTGGCTCAGTAAGTAAGTCAAAGTAATAGACCCCATTCCAAACAATAAGGTGCAAAGTGGCTAAGGAAGACATCCAAAGTTGACCCCTGTTTTCCACATGTTCATTTGCTTCCCCATTCCCCAAAGGACTCATTGCACCCTGCACCTTTATGGAGACATTATCTGCCAGGTACCTGATGAATGCTCCCTGGGTCTCTCCCACAGTGTTGTCCAGCAAGCATTACCCTAGGTAGCATGAAGAAATGAGAAGCATGGCTGATGAGGCCAGGATGACTGGGTTTGGATCCTGCCTCTATTGCACATCAACTGTAAGTTATTTAGCTTATTCATGTCTCAGTTTCTCCCTATGTAAGTTGAGAATATTAGTGACATTTATTGAGAGCTTTAACGGGATGTCAATATTTGCTAAATACTAGTGAGAACTACATTAACTGGTCTGCAATCCAAGTCTTTGTCAAGCCCTTTGCAACAGGGCTTAGTACATGGAATTATGCAAGTATGTGTTAATTCAACCAATGCATTTCAAGATAGAGAAAAAGACATAGAATTAAGATCTGATTAATCCCAGAACTCAGCTCTTAGTAAAATTCTCTTAATCCACAGCAATGGGCACTTAGTATAGGTTAGAGGGGACAGCTGATAATATTATCTTTATTTTGGGCTTAGAAAGGAAATCAGGATTCTCTTCCACTCTCATAGAGATGCATGGATATTTATGCAGATCTGTGCATGTGGGTGCATACATGCATATGTATGAACTGTGTGGAGTTAACTTAGGCTAGAAGCCCAAGGATCTTGTAATCTTCCAGAGAGATTAGCCTGAACCATATTCTCTGTCAAGTTTGGCCAAGGACTAGATAATTTTGCTTTTGTTTTTCTGTTTTTGTTTTTTTGGAAGGGGGAGAAATCTTGAAAATAGCTCTTGTGTGTGTGTGTGTGTGTGTGTGTGTGTGTGTGTGTGTGCAAGGTTCTGTGTGTCTGTGCCTGTGTATTTGTGTGTATGGGAGTACATGTACATAGCTGGCTAGTCAGCCTCAGGCGTCCTCCTGTCTTTGCCCTCTTCCTCTTCTCCCAGCACTGGGATTACAGGCCCGTGCTTCCTTGCCTGACTTTTTTATGTAGGTGCTGGGGGTCTGAACTCAGGTCCTCACTCTTGCACACAAACATTTCATCCACTAAGCCATCTCCCTAGCTCCAGTGCTTTTGGTCTCAAGTCAAGAAACTATTGGATCTGGAACAGACAGGGCCAGGGAAGCAAGACGTCACCCAAGTCTTAACTTTTCCAGGCTTGCAGTCCTGAAGGAGGCAGGGTAAACTTCAGCTATGACAAACTGCATGAGAAAATCAACTTTATAGGAAGAAAGGTTTGTCTGGCTCATGGCTTCAGAGGTTGCAGTCCGTGCTCAGAGCACTCTGTTGTTTGTGGGCTGTGGTGAGGAGACAAGAGATGCATGGAATAGCAAAGCTAGCCAGGAAGTAGAAAAGGAGGAGACAGGAAGAGAGATGAGATGAGATAAAAAGACCCATGTCCTTGACTGAGCTCCCCCTTCCACAGTTTCTACCCATTCAAGAGTCCATTCACCTATGAATCCATCAGTCAATTAACTCCTGATAATTTCAGCGCTCTCATGATCACTGATCACTGGATCTGTGAACACTGCTGATGCGGTGATGTTACACATTCTAAATGTTAATTAACCTGCTCTCAGAAGCCTGCTTGCCATACACCAAGTGAAGCTATGCTACCTTTCTTGTTAACCATTGTCTCTGATTGCTTAAATAAATGCTGAGGCCTGAGACTGGGCAAAGACAGAGGTAGGCGGGACTAAGGTGAGGGCTTCTGAAGCAGAGAGGTTTATGGGTAGGACAAGAAAAGAAGCCAGAGGAGCGGGAAGGAGGACACACACCATGGGTTAGAGATGGAAGAAGATCCTGACCCATGGCCTGGAATATTGGTATAGCATGGAGATAACAGCCCAGGGGACATGTGTATATTATATGGGGCTTTACTCAGGGATAGAATTATGAGCTAGCTTAGATAGGCTTAGATTGCTCAATTCACGCTAAAGCTTGTTAAAATCCATCAGGTGTCTGTGTGTGTTCATTTATATTGGTGGGTTGAAGATTAACATCACAATCCAGTTAACAATAATCTAAAATTGGCAAATAATTTAAACAATTTACTTCTATACATTGCTGCATGGGGGACCACAGTGCCTTCAGTGCAGGTGTCTTTGGGTAATATTTTCTAATCAGACCATGGCACAAGGGCAGATTACCATCTAGCAGAAGGAGAGGATGTCATCAAGGCCTTTGATTCATCTTGTAGACTGGATCGTTCACATCTGTCTCCAGTGCACTGTCAGCACCTGCACTGATGGTCCTCAGTCAGGCTTTGGCTCTGGGTAGACACCCCATGTTCAGAATGAAGACAGGTCCCCTCACCAGTCTACATAGCCAAGCTCCATGCCCAGAATCTGGTCCAGTCCACAAACAGGACCAACGCTGAAGCTTGGTTAGTATCTCAGCCACAAATCCAGCCGGTGTGCTCAAATTCCAGACCCTCAAAGCCCAGTTTAGAATGCAAGGCTACGGCTATGTAGAAACATTGCTGGGTCCAACAATGTAGGTCTTTAGTTACATTCTATTGCGATAGCTTTCTCTTGACATATGAGGAAAGGCAAAAGTCAAGTTCTTTAATGCTTCAGGAGAAACATCTTTAATACTTGCACTAAGAAGGCAAAAGTAAGCTCTCACCCATAAGAATGCTTGTGTTAGAACACATCTCTATCATCTGAATATATGGATGAAATTCTCCCACAGAGGCTCTTCCTTAGTGATGCTGGGACACATGGAGTTTCTGGGTGTCCCTGGTGGCTCTAACTGTAGCTAGGTCGAGAGGCGGGGTCCTCAGGGAAAACACTTCTTTCACAGAGAACAATGAAGGGCAAGATGCGCTTGCTGCCAATAACATCTTGGACTTGAAATGATTTATGAAAATGTTTACTTTATCTGATGGTTTTCTAAGTGTGTGCTAGGATGAACAAAAAGCATCGTGTTGATTTTGGGGGTGGGTGGAGAGACCTCATTTTTTTCTGATAAAGTTGCACAATGGTATGATAAGAAATCCCTTGTGACAGGATTGTAAAGTTTGATTTTCACAGCAGAATCATAAAGTGGGTCAACTTTGTGGAAAAAAAACTATGTTAGCTCGTCATCAGTTTTCCCAGCGGTTTCTATTAATCATTTGATAATCAAATCATGGCATGTCTATCATGTCACCACCCTTGTCAGCTCCCAGCTCCCCTTGTTAGCTGTGTCCTGAGGCAGGCTCTTCTTCCCCTCATTGGTACATTGCATTTCGACCTTCTATTTGCTTTGTATTGTCACATGTTGACAAGAGCTGGCAATCAGAGAGAAAGCTGCCAGACAGAGACTGAGAGTCACAGAGTGTTAAAGGGGTGGGGAGTTGGAGGTGGAGTACAATCTGTGAGTAGAGGCTGCTTTTTTGTAAGTGGTTGGGTCATTAACACACATAATCATATTAAGACAGAGTTCACGCGCCATCCATATGCACAGATTTAGATAATGAATTCCTGGATAATGAGGACCCTGAACTAAACTTGGTCTCTTTGAGCAAGATGAAGCACTTGGGGTATAGCAATTATGAATTACTGCCTCTAATAAGAGAACCAGAAGACTGAGAAAGTTAATGAGAAATAAACATCTCTGGTTTAACAGAAATGTTTAATGTCATTGGTGCACAACCTGAGCCTTTCTTTTGTTTCACAGATGTCTTTGAAGGTCCCCACATCCTGTGAAGGATGGTCCTAACACTTGGACTTTATCAGTGACTGAAAGCCATTAGCTTCTGTAATAAATGCTGCAGAGGGAGTGACTGGGAAGGGCTGTGAAGAATGCTCATGACATTGGGTTAGACAAGGGAGGATTCTATGAGAAGGTAACTTTGGGTAACAAAAGGAAGCCATGCCAGGGATGATAGATATGAGGGAAGGGACTTCCATGCAAAAGAGAGAAGGCCCATAGAGTATGCCGCCTTTGACCTTAGATGGGAAATTTGGTGAGAAAGGAGGGGCCATTGCTTCCACTGTCCTCTGAATACCAAGAACCATCTTACTTCATTTTGAAAGAGTCTAGTATTAAGTTCTTGGCTCAGTCAGTCAATTGGGTCGGTTTAGGAGGTTTGGGGTAAATGTTTTCCCTTGCCCTTAATTAGGAGAGTAATGAAGTAATGAGATAAATAGTTTATCTCAGAGGCCAGGATACAAACATCCCCAGGCACAAAGCCAAAAGGCCAGTCCTCCCCTAGTCCAGATCTGGGTCAGTTTACCTGTGCATGAGAGTACCCATGATTCCATGGGTTACCCAACACAGTACCCATGATTCCATGGGCCCTGATGTTTGGCTAACCAATGAGGCAGCAGAATCATTGGTCTGGGGCACCAGCCAGGTAGGTGTGTGAAAAAAGATGGACATTTATAAAAAATAAAATAAAAATCACGGGGAAAACCTGAAGCGTGTTGGCCTTGCTCATGCAGTGACTTGGTATTGTTACTTGAAGATTGACTATCAGTGTGATTGGGACGCTTACAAGATTGATCACTCACTGCTTGGAGTCCCAGTATTTGTGACCCTGTCCCAGTATGCAGTGGAAGAATAAAGAACTTATTCTCTCTGGAGACCACAGAGGTCATGGTTCTAGAGAAACCAAGAGCCTTGGCCATGGCTTCTCCATCTCAGCTTTTTGCACCCAGGCCAAGCTCTCTTCCAGTGGGGGAAAGCTGAGTCATTTGTGTGAGATTTACTTGGACCGTTGCTTAAACTATGGAATATGCTCTTGGGCCTCCTTTGGTTAAGGTCTCTGAGAACCCACAGTTTGCAAAAGCTTCCTGTAAGGTTCTGTCACATCAGATCCTAAGAACCAGGCTCTGACCTCAGGAAGGTACTTCTTTGGTACCCAAATGGCCTTCCTGGCACATCACCACATCTGCAAAGAATTGTGCCTCAAGTGTCTGAGCTGTTGATTGGAAGATGCACATGGTGGATATGTTAGTTATTCGTTCCTATGATGAAGTTCCTGACAAGAAGTGATTTAAGGAAGGAAGAGTTTATCCTGTCACAGGTCAAGGGAACATAGTCCACCATGACAAAAAAAAAAAAAAAAAAGCACGGGAGTGAAAGTGGGAGACCAGTTGGTCACACCCACAACCAGAAAGCAGAGAGTGAACAGGAAATGGGGCCAAGATATAAAACCTCAGAGCATATCCCCCAGTGACCAACTTCCTCCAGCCCAAGGCACTACTACCTCCTACAAGCTCCATACACTCCTGAACAGTGCTGCAATCTGGGGACCAAGTGCTCAAACACACAAGACTCTGGGGGATATCTCACATTTGAATGTGAGATCCATACAATGGGTTTGGAGGGCTGGTGGGAAAAGTGAGACCCTTTTGGAAGATTTGAGACAGAGGCTATTCAAGACTTGTGCTATGGCTCAAATGTGCCCCCCATCGTTCACATGCTAGAAAACAAGCCCCAGTTCAAGTGTGAAGAAGTAGGACCTTAAGAGGTGACTGGAGTCTAACGACTCTGTCCTCAAGAGTGAATTAATGTTGTTGTCATGGGCCTTGACAAGTCATCACAGGAGTGGGTTCTTGATAAAGGCATGAGTACAGTCACACACACACACACACACACAAACATGCACACACGTACATTGTCACCTGACTTCTGCTGTGGCATGAAGGTCCTCAGCAGAAGTGGCTCCTTGACCTTGTACTTCCTAGTCTCTAGCTGTAAGAGCTAAATCACCATTCTTCGTAAATTACCAAGCCTTGAGCCTCGGTATTCTTTCAGCAGCACAAAACGAGGTAAGATGACTCCAGTCTTCCAACAAGGAAATATCACATCAGGGAGAGTCTTGACTCTTGGACCCCTGATGCTCACTTGCCTGTCCCATGGGACCCAGTCTTCAAGTTCACTGTCTGGTTAGCAATCTCCTCCTGCCCCCCGTCTCGCCAGTGCTGGAGTTACAGGTCTGCTGCCATGCATGGGCTGCTTTTTAGAGGGGTCCTGGGGGGATCTGAACTCCTGTCCTCAAACTTGCCTGCCACACACTTTACCGATTGAGCTATCCTTCCCACACCCCTGCCTTCCACCTTTTTTATAAGTAGCACACATATGGTTCAATGACAATATGGCATGTGGAGGCTTGGAGTTCAAAATAGTATTTTTAAACCCCAATTTGACACTTTCTTCATTAAAAAAAAAAAAACAGAAGAATCTTTTAAGTACTGTTTCTTAATCCCTGAGTGATGTGTGCTTGGATTGCCACCCCTGCAAGTTCTATAAACATGCGCAGAATTAAACCCCCAAGCCGGAGCCTCTGTTTAGCTGTGTATAAAGAGTCACACTTTAAAAAAAAAAAAAAAAAAAAAAACCACATTTCGTGCCATTCTGATCATGCTAAACTGAGAAAAGGAACTGCGGTTCCTGCATTAATCTCCAGCTACCCTGGGCTGCTCATTTCAACCTTCGCTGGTCAGCTCTACTCTGCTGTAGCATACTGGCTTGCCAGCACATCCACTGGGGCCCTGACATTTACCCTGGCATCTTTTACTTTCTTCTATTCATTAAGCATGGGTGGTTGCCACAGCAACCATTAACTGCACCTGACATCCAGGAATAGTTCTGGTGTTTTGAGCAAACACCACACTGGGGTTTCATTCAGTGTTGTAAAGACCTGATCGTCTTCCCTCTGACCTACATGGACACACCAGGGGTCTCTCTGGGGTCTGAACTTCCCTCAAGGAATCTTTGTTGGGCTCAGAGACTGGGACAGGAGAAAGAAGATGAGATCTCGCCTTCCAAATCCCTGTCTCCTTGCTGATGGACCCCAGACTCCCTCTTTGTTCTCTATGTTTTGGACAGGGTCTTGTAATATATCCCAGACTGGCTTCAAAAGTCACAACCCTCCTGCCTCCACATCCTGAGTGCTGGGACTAGAGGTGTGCACCATTATGAATGGTGTGCGGGTATGTGCCCGTGTGTTTGTGTAAATGTAGAGACCAGAAGCCAACATCAGGTACCTTCCTCAATAATTCTCCGCCTCATTTTTTGACACAGAGTTTCTCACAGAATTTGGAGCACGCTGATTTAGCTCGACTGGCTGACTGACCAACAAGGTCCAAGATTTCTTCTGTTTATACTTCCCCAAAGTAGGGACAGCAAGCATGTCCTATCATATCTCACTTTTTATGTTGCTACTGGGAAATGAACTGGGTCCTCACACTTGAGTTTTCAGAGGTGGACGCACACATGTGTGGGAATTCAGGCACTGTGATGACCCTAAGTGTCCATGTGTGCATGTGACTGGGTGCTGATAAACACATATCTATGGCTTCTAGGCCTTTGCATATCTCTGCCTAGGCCACTGTCTCCTTACTTTTCATGAAGCAGTCAAGTACTGGTCTCCCTTAAACGTGTTTAGTGACTTCCTCTCCAGAGCTTGCCATCACATATGAGAATGCTAACCATTTGTATTTCCTGCCTTTTATGCTATAACTCCTCCTCTGGGTCTAAACTGTTAACTAATCTTTTATGCATTGTATATTCAGATGTTGATTTCTGTACTTGTAGATTTGGGCATTTTAATTATTATGAAGTATCTCCTGATTTGGTATGCTGTAAACATTGTTCTCCACCACCCTCTGATCAGTTCAAATAAAAAGTTGAACATCCAAGAGCTGGTCAAGATAGTTAAGGCGGGACTTCTGAACTCAGGGAGAGGGTCTCAGGTGGGGACCAGAGAAAGAGGAGGAGGAGAAGGTTGCCATGAGGGAGGCTCTGAAGGAGGCATTTGCTGTGAGGAGGTCTCTATGAGGACACAGATGGAGCAGGAGCAGCCAGGGTGAAACAAAGATGGCAGGTAATGGGACACATGTTGGGAAGTAGGCCAGGTGGGCAAAGCTGGGTTAGAATAGATGCAAACCTGCCCAGCTATAGTGCTTAAAACTTATTAATTAATTAATAAGTCTCCGAGTCATCATTTGGGAGCTAGGAAGGGTATTAGAAAAGCTCAAAATTTTATTTCTACACTAAACACCTTGGCACAGAGTGGCAACTTCATGAGTATTTACTGAATGTCTATCATGTGCATGCACCAGAGTGAATTTTAGACAAGAATACATGTTGTTGGGTGATAACCAGAGTCCCCAGCCTGGCCTATATGAGTGTCTGTGATATGACTCCTGAGTTTCCCAGATCTGTCTTACCAACGCCACAGCCTTTGCTCCTCTCACGTGTTCAGACTCCTTATACTCATAGTCTGCCTGCAGTGTCCCTCCCTATACATCCTCCATTCAATTAATTTTACTTGTACTGAGATCTTGCCATAATATCCTTGGGCTGATGGTGTTTGATTATTTTTCCAACAGACCCCTATGCTTCTCTTTAAGGGGCATATCATAAATAATTAGTTGTGGTTTCATTATGTCTGTTGATTCCACTTAGTGTAAATTTCAAAAGAACATCTCTGTCTTGCTCATTGCCATCTTCCCGGTGCATGGCATGTGGGATCTTGTTAAATAACAAGTGAACACTAGTGGATACATCAATATTGAGTATTTCTTACAAGTCTAGATTCTTCTTTAAGCTTTTCTTCACAGCCCCAAGATTCTTGTTTTATCTATAAGTCTTTGAACCTGTTTCTTCTAGCTCTCCCTTTTGCCTCTTCCCTCTCCAGGGCTATGGGTTGTTTGGTTTGGTAGTATGAAAGCTCTGCTTACTCCTTAGACTTTCTCCCAGTGAAGAGAATGCTCAAATGCACAGCACACTCACCACTGTAACCGAACCCTCCTTCTGGTTGGGGTGTAGCCTGGAACTTGCAGTTAAGGGTCATTAGTTGGGTTGACTGTAGGTCAGTGGCAATGGAGAGAACAGGATACATTTCTCTGTGATAGCCCGTGGTTTGAGGATTTTGTCAATGAAATCTGCTTTACATGTCTGAGAATTTCAAGTCTCCTTCACTGTAAGAAATCCTACCCTCACCTCACAGGAGGGAATGGCATCTCCCACTTCAGCCTCTGTGGTGTGTGTGTGTGTGTGTGTGTGTGTGTGTGTGTGTGTGTGTGTGTGTGTATAGGGAGGATGACCCCACTATCGTTTTCAAGGTGACCATGAGCTTATGGGGACAAGGGTACTAGTGTCTTTCTGACAGATTTCATTGTTTTCATTTGACTCTTTGAGAAGTGAATAAAAGACAGAAAGCATTGTTAAGGGGGGCTGGATACATGCTAGGTGCTAAATAAAAGCTGCTTTTCCTTTTCTCTGTGCTTTTCCAGAGAAAGGAGAAACCTTGCTTCATGTATCAATATTTACTTATTTAGCAGCTACCTATGAAGTAGAGGAACATGGCACAGAGTGTCTGAGACCCCCTTATCGTCCAGGGCTTTACATAAACATAAGGTCAGAGTGACCTGGGTCCACATCCAGGACCTCTCACTTACTGGCTCCACATGCTTATGAGGTTTCTTATACGTCTCAGAACACTTACATACTCTGCTTAAATGAACACATTGTTATTATTAAAGTTGTTGTGTAAGGCTGAAGACTGAGGAGACATCTCATATCACGCTCCATACGGAAGGGGCAGATTCACCGAGGTAAGTCAGTTCTATGACCCACCATCAGGCATCTATCACAGGTGATGAGAAAGTGCTGACAACACACAGGAGCAGGAAAAGTTCCCACATTATTTCCTAAAAGTTACTGTTTTGTTCGAATGACAGTGTCTTTTGCCTTACAGAAACTTTTCAGTTTCATGAGGTCCCATTTATTGATTGTTGGTCTTAGATCCTGAGCTGTTGGTGTTCTGTTCAGGAAGTTGTCACCTGTGCCAATGAGTTCGACAATTTTCCCCACTTTCTCTTCTATTAGACTTAGTGTGTCAGGCTTTATGTTAAGGTCTTTGATCCACTTGGACTTAAGTTTTGTGCAAGGTGACAAGTATGGGTCAGTTTGAATTCTTTTACATGCTGACATCCAGTTAGACCAGCACCATTTGTTGAAGATACTGTCCTTTTTCCACTGTACAATTTTGGCTTTTCTGACAGAGGGTTAATATCAATAATTTATAAAGAACTCAAGAAATTAAACACCAAGAAACCAAATAATCCAATCAAAAAATGGGGAACAGAGCTAAACTGAGAATTCACAAAGGAGAAATTTCTAATGGCTGAGAGACACTTGAAGAAATGCAACTCAAGATGACTCTGAGATTCCATCTCACACCTGTCAGAATGGCTAAGATCAAAAACTCAAATGACAGTACATGCTGGAGAAGTTGTGAAGAAAGGAGAACACTTCTCCATTGCTGGTGGGAGTGCAAACTTGTACAACTTCTATGGAAATCTTAGAAAACTTGGAATAGCTCTACCTCAAGACCCAGTCACTTCTGGGTATACATCCAAAAGATTCCTCACCAAACCACAAGGACATCTCCTCATCTATGTTTATAGCAGCCTTGTTTGTAATAGCTAGAAACTGGAAACAACCCAGATGTCCCTCAAGTGAAGAATGTATATAAAAAAGAAAACTGAGGTACATCTACACAATGGAATACTAACTACTCAGCTATCAGAAACAAGGAAATCATGCAATTTTCAGCCAAATGGTTGGAACTAGAAAAGTTCATCCTGAGTGAGCTAACCCAGACTCAGAAAGACGCACATGGCATCTATTCACTTATAATTGGATTTTAGCCATATAGTACAGGATAACTATCCTACAACCAACACATCAGAAGGACAAGGAAAATAGACTTTATTACCTGTTAGTGGGATACTTTTCCCTAATGGAGTTGCCATATAGGTCCCCAGTGCAAAAGGAAGCTATTAACCCTCATATGACTGTTGAACTGAGGGAGGCTGATATGTGGGGGCAACCCACTCCAGAGGAGTAGGATAGGTGGGAGAGGGGGAAGAGGGTGGGAGGGTGGGACTGGGAGGGGTGAAGAGAGGGGACTGTGATGGAGATGTAACTTTGAAGTAATAAACAAACAAACAAACAAAAGTTACAGCTCCAGTTGGCTGGAGAGATGGCTCAGAGGTTAAGAGCCCTGTCTGCTCTTCCAGAGGAATCAGGTTGGATTCTGAGCAACAACATGGTGACTAACAACTTCATGTAACTCCAGTTCCAGGGGATCCTATGTCCTCTTCTGGTCCCCACAGGCACCAGGTATGCATAGCTACACTGGTATACAAGCAGGTAAAACACCGGTACAGGTTAAACCAAAAGAAAAAAAAAAACAATAGTTATGGCTCTATATGGAAGTCCCATTTGTCAGCCAAAAAAAAAATTGTGAATCTTGCTGTTTATGAGAATGGTAGCCTCAGCAATTCAGCAGTGTGCCCTCGGACCTGGGCAGTCGTAGAAGGGCCATACTATGACGGATACTCATTGCAGGGATATTGGCTTAGATGTAGATATGTCCCAGAGTGCATAGGAAGAGGTCGAATGCATCCTTTCTGATGATAGTTAGCTCTGTTGGTTGCAGGGAGTGGGTTGGTGGGGGGTGTACAGAATGGCAGAATGGTGGGGATTTGGGTTTTTTTTTTTTTTACATGATAATTTTAAGAAGTGAGCTACAGACATTACAGATGCATTTACTTTTGAAGATGTACTTCATTGTATTTTTCAAATTTAAAAATCTTCAAAAGCCAGAGATAATGTATAAGAAAGTGTTTAGCCGGTCATGGTGGGGCACACCTAGAGTCCCAGCTCTTGGGAAGCAGAGACAGGTGGATATCTGTGAGTTGTACAACAGCCTGGTCCACAGAGTGAGATAAACGACTTGCTGAGAACTATGTGGTGCAGGCTTTCTATATTTGATAACATCCAACTACAAGGGAAAAAGAGGCCATAGAGAGCCTACTGTTAGGTGAGGAGGGAGCAAGTTAGAAGGTCAGAGGTAGTAAGTACATTATGAGGAAACCCCTGTCCTGCATCAGGGTGACCAGGATGCGCTGAGGTACAATTGACATCACAGTGCTTTTCTTGGACTCTGGACAGTGGTTCTTGGGGCCACCAGAAACAGGGTTATTTCTACCTGGCCTTGTGTTGCTAGCGTGAGAATACCCTAGCAGAGAGTGGGTCCTCAATAGGGCATGGGTGGAATGCAGGTGCTGGATGCGAGATCCTGGCCACCTTCATGCTCCCTTTCCACCTGCCTGGCTTATGTAAGCTCCAGCACAGTACCAGCTGTGGAAGCTTGACATGTATGATGGCTGATTGTCAACTTGATGAAATGTAGAATCACCACAGAAAACAAACCGCTAGGTGCGTCTGTGAGAGCCCGTATAGATTAGGTTAGTGATGTGAGATGACTCACCTAAATTTGGTCGGCTTCATTTCAGAGACTGGGATCCCAGGTGGAATGAAAAGAAGATCTCAATGGTAGTCTTCAGGTTAGGCAGTATAGCCACTGCCTATAGCTCCCGGGTCATGACTTCTCACCACAACAGGCTATATTCTTTTAAAAACTGTGAGCCAGTGCAAACCTGTTCTCCCTCAGGTAGCTTTTGTCAGAGCAATGGAAAAGGAACTAATATGACAGGTGACTTAGCCACTGGGGACCCCATTTTCTACATCTGAGAAATGGGTATTTCCCAAGGATTTAACTCTTAGGGTCAGTGTGAGTAACTAACACAGATCACCTGGGTGACAGATAGTTTGGTGATATTAACATTAAGCTAGGATTACTAGTAGTGTATTCATATCTGTGTTATTCTTAAGATCCAGAATCTTTTACCCACAATTCTGAGATACATGGATGCTCCTTGAAGTTTATTTTGCCAGCAAAATCAAACCTGAGCTGATGTGATCAACTCTTCCTATCCTTACTCATCTCTATTTTGACTATAAGGTTTATAGATCAGCAACACATGTATCTAAGTGTAAAGTTTTGCCTCACAGGTATCCAGTCCCCCATGGTAGGCAGTCCCCAAATCTTTCTAAAATGTTCAGTATTTCCCTCTCAGTATCCTGAAAGATATCCAAGTTGGGGACTGAGAAGTTAGGCCCTGATGTCTGTGGCAATTCCCCTTCTGTGTCTCGATTTCTTTCTCTGTGTATTTATGGTGTATATTTTTAGTACTTATCTTCCATTTCTCTGTAAGTCAACTCAGTTTCTTTTTTAACTTAGATTTATTTCCAATGGGAACTTTATAACTCAACTGTAAATGGAAAGCTAGTACCTCTGGCCATAAATAGAAGGCTACTGTAAAAATAAACACAATAAAACCAAAACCGTATTATGAAATTCCGGCTCAATGCTGTGAATTGAAAAGGAAATATCTTGCTCGCTGTGTGGTGAGATGTTATTTAATGGCAGGCTGGGAGGCTGTGTATGAGCTACTGCAACTAGATGGTTGGGTGGCTTGCCTGGTGGAGGGGCGGGGGGACACTGGCTAGCTTCCAAAAGTCATCAATCTAGGGTTCAGAGCAGTAACTTTCCATGCATCTGATGGCTTTCTCCATGTGGTTTGGACAGATAGCCTATGCCCAAATTACCTCCATTCCCTTGATCCTTCGCCTCCCATCATTCTCATCCCCTCCTCACCTCCCCACAGGGAATCTCCTGCTGAGCCATAAGATCCTTGGGCCAGTCTTTCTAGCAGACTTGGCCTTCAGGTTGCCATAGTGCAACCAGAAGCCATGGGCCTGGCAGCTGGTGTTGGAAGGAAGAAAGACCACAGAGTACTGTGGTCTGGGTGCTGGGTGGGAAAGGGGGACCTCAAAGACTGGGTACTGGGCAGGAAGGAGGACCTTAAAGGCCAGGTACTTAGTGGAAAGCAGACATTGGTTCATTTGTTCATTAAAGATACAACTAAGTGTTAATAATGAGCACTTGCTGTGTGCTAAGTACCACACTGGCCCTAGGGATACAGAGGGTATTAGAGGATGGACAACATTGTCTCTCCATTAGACAGGTCCTATGAGGAAGCCAACAAAGAGTCTAGACACCCAGGGACAATAGGAGGACAGGGAAGGCTCTCAGGAAAGGGCATCTAAGCTTAAGGCTCGATGTTGAACATGAGCAGCCACATAAGAAAAAAAAAAAAAGGGGAGGGGAAGCATCCAGGCAGGGAGCCAGAGGCAGAATCCAGCCCTCATGAGGGCCTATATACACTTCTATGGGGCAGAGTCCCTTGGAGGGTTTGTCCAGACACAGTTTCCTGGGCTGCACCTTTAGAGATGGAATTTAGCATGTCTAGGGCGTGGCTGAAGATTCTATATTTCTACAAAGCCACGATGTAAACAGGACACCTTCAACAGAGGCAAATCAGATAGGTCCATCTGACCTTTCAGTCTTCCAAACTGTGGGCTCAATCAAACCTTTGCTGATTTCTAAAGAAATCAACCTCAGGTATTTTGTTACAGTCACAGAAAATGGACAAGTACAAAAGCTATTTACCAACCATTATTCAGGCAGAGGAGTAGTTCTGTCTCTTTAGACTTCCACACCTGTCAACAGGGTGGTGCCATCTCTGGTGCAAATATACCAGAGAAAAGCTGTGTCCTGAGCAGCTGAGCAGCATGGGGGAGACTTGGTTTTTCCAGAGCCATCGGCTTGGGCTGCAGATAGTAGTCATGCAGGGTGAAGTCACACCTATCCTTTGTGTACATGAGCACCTTCATATTCTCCTTCTGGTTCCTGGAACAGGAAGAGGCCATCTCCATAGCCTCCTAGCCACCTTCGTTTCCGTCATTCAGTTCCTCTGCAGTACATGGATGTCTCATGTTTCCATGTACTTGGAGACAGTGGCCTTGTAGGGAGAATTGGTGGCTCAGGGATCACCTCCAGTCAAACTCACCCTTCTTATCTACGTAACCTAGTTTTAATGTCTCAGCATCATGGAGCTGTACTCTCCTCATCTGAAAAATTAGATGGCATAGCTGAGTTAAGCGAAACATCTGAGACAGACGACGCAGGCAGCGATGGATGGAGTGATGGCTGTTTGCCGCCTGGAGGTGCACATATGGAATTCCTCCATGTATAGGATTTCTCTAGCTCCAGCTAGAGGCTGGTATCATCATATCATCATTCTAAGTACCTTTCTAGACAGTTGCATTGCTACCCAATCCCCTGTGCATTTTCTTCCTTTGTATTTCATCAGTGAGGGCAAAAGAGCCCACAGAAATGAAGTCACCTAAGGTGGCTCAGCTGGGCAGCTATGCTGGATTTTGGACCAAGTTTGAAATGTGCTCTGCATCTGGAATTTGAGCTGTCTCTCTCCCTCTCCACAATGTGCACTGTGTCAGAACCTTGGTGAATGCCAGGCAAGGGAATAGAGCTGTGTCATTTGCTCCTAGGAGTTGAGGATTGATAATGCACAGTCTCCATCAGGAGTCTTTATGGCTAGGGAGAGGACCTGGGCTCTGGGAGGTGGGGTGGAGTCACAGGTGTCTCAGGGAGGAGGTTGAGAAAGCAGCCAGAATACAGGGAAACCACTGATAGATTGATTAGGAGATGCCTCAGTGAACAGCATGGATCCCACACCAAGCCAGCTCTGCGGGGGACACAGAAGCGGGGCATGACCTTCCCCCAGGAGCTTTCTCATCAGTGACGGAGATCACAGATTCCAAAGAGGAAATCTCACTTTTGGACAGACAAAGAGGACTGAGAGCTGGGGTTTGGGGCTTGGACTGGAAGGAAAGGCTGCATTGGGTCAGTTTCGAGGGCTGACACAGCCTAGGCCAGCAGGGAAGGTTCTTGCTGGGGCTCATAGAGGAAGTGAGACATCAAGTCTGGACAGAGGCTCCTGAGATCCTCCAAGTGAGGTTATTGCTACAACATGATTCCCAGGGCAAGTTGCACCCGCCCTTTGACCCCCAATTTCTCCTTCAGCAAGTCAGAGATAATAGTATAATTTCCCAGGCTTGCTGTAAGATGAGATGGCATAGCTCACAAGTAGGCTGTCACAGCCTTCCCGGCATAGATATATACGTCCCTGGTTCCCACTGACTCCCAGGGGGACATGTGGCGGCATCGTTCTGAAAACTGGCAAAATTCTGCAAGGGCTGTAGCCTCCTCTTTTCCCCCTGCGCCTTGCCCACTCTCCCTCATCTTCATGTCTTCCTGGCCACCCCCGCAGTCAGGCAAAGGGAAGGTGGGAAGTAACATCTATGAACTCAGAGGATCTCTGTGACCAAATTACCCAGCATATATTCTGCGAGAGGAACATTAAGATGGTGATGGTGGGCGTAGTGATGTGACCAGAAGGAGTGAGGCAACTGTCTCACTTACCAGACTGTTCTGGTTGCTGAGGAGGAGCCCTGGGAAGTCCAGTACCCCTTCCTTGGGTTTGGAGTGGATTCTTCCTCCCAAAATAAAACATCTGAATAAGCAGGTGCTGTGGTGTGTGAGATGTCCACCCACAGGCTTGTGTGTTTGAACACTTGTTCCTTAGCTGGTAGTGCCACTTAGAAAGATGGTAGAGATGGTAGACCCTTAGAGGGAGGAAGCATAGCTGGCAGAACTGGATTCGTGGTGAGTGGGCGGGATTTAACCAACCTATCATCTTCCAGTCCCTTTCTCTGCTTGCTGGTCAGCTGCCATTATGTGACCTGTGACCTGTGACCTGTTGCCTCAGAGTGACACTGACAGTGAGTGGGCTGCTCAGCAGCCATGATGGATTCAAATTTTATGAAACTTTGAGCCAAAGTAAATCTTTTCTGCCTTACGTTGTTTCTGTCTGTTCACAGAAAAGAGAAATGAAACTACCACAGATGCACAGATGGGGGAGACATGTAAAGGAAGTTTGAGAAGTGTGATGGCTATTCTTGGTTGAAACCTGACTACGTCTGGAATTACCTAAAACCCAAGCATCTGGGCACACCTGTGAAGAATTTTTTTTTCCTCAATTTAATCATTGGAAGTAGGAAGATCCACTTCTACTGTAGACCTCTGAGATGGGAAGATCTGTCTTTAATCCAGGCCACACTTTCTGCTGACAGCCTCTATAAAGGACATTGGAAGAAGGAATCTTACTCCCTCTTTGCCTACTTGCTCTCACTCTCACTAGCAAGCTCATTCCTTCACTGCATTAAAGCCTACTTCTCTGAGCTCCTGGCATATACCGTAGACAAGCTGAGATAGCCAGCTTCATGGACTGAACTACAACCTACTGGATTCTTGAAACTTCTGTTGGTAGGTTGCCATCATTGGGTTAGCTGGACTGCAGCCTATAAGCTATTCTAATGAATCAATCTCTTTCTCTCTATCTCTCCCTCTGTCCCTCCCTCAACCCTCCCTCCCTCCTCCCCCCTCCTCTCTCTCTCTCTCTCTCACACACACACACACAGTATAAGTTCTATTCCTCTAGAGAACCCTAACTAATACTAGATAGAGTTGACCCCCCCAGTACGTGTTCAGTGAATACATGTTGAAGTGTAGATTTTCAATACTGCTCTTCAGAGAGGCATTAAGAGGGGGCAGATACTGTTGTGAGGGAAGCAGTGTGTGAGCCAGTGGTTCAGGGGCTCACTCTTTAGAATATTGGCTGGGCAAGGCCATTCCTGTATTCCCCAGTTTCAAGAGTTTCCCCAAGAGCCTAGTCTCTAGGGTTGGAGGCAGGAGAAATGTACTCAGAATCCCCAGCTCCTGTGTTTCATCCTTTGTGTGTGTGCCTACCTAGGCTTATGAAAATGAGAGAGAGTGGGTGAGGAAGGGAGGAGGAAGGGAGAGAGCGAAGTAGGAGGGAGAGGAGGAGGAGAGGAGCAGGAGAATTTCGCCAGGTTTCAGAATGAAGCTGCCACATGTCTGTAGAAGAGTTGGAGGGAACACAGGGACATATATATTTATACTGTGATGGTTGTGGCATTCTTCCCCAGAGCATTTTGATGGCCAATAAATCCAAGAGGACAAGAGTTGGTCTTTTACTCTGATATGTTGGAGACTGAGGAAGAGGCTCTGGTCTAGGATCATGGCTTTTCTTTCTGCTTCTATATTCTGGTGCTCTGGATCACATGGTCAAACCCAATCTTGGCTGTCAGGCTCTAGTCTTGGAGCTTGAAGCTCCTCCACTCACATGAAAGCCAATGGGTGGCCTAGAGACACAGAAAATTCTTATTTGTGCATCAGGATAAGGTCCACATGACCAGGACCAGAGTGACCCATCCACTTTGTTTAATGTTCCTTTCTAGCTTGAAATTCTTAGTATTTTTAACAAGACATTTATTGTTTTCATGTTCTACTGTACCCAAGAATTGGCTGCAAAGCCCCATCAAATTCCCAAATTTGCACAGGCCAAGTGTGTTATATAAAAAGGTATGGCTAGAATTTACATTTAACCTAAACAATTCTCCTGTATATATATATATATATATATATATATATATATATATTATATATTTTTTAATTTCCATTTTAACTATGTATGCTGCACATGTATATGCATGCTTGCATGTGCATGAGTGTGTGCCTGTGTGTGATGTCAGGAATTATGCTGTTTTTGTTGTTGCTGCTGTTGACTTGACACAAATGAGTCATTTGGGAAAAAGGAACTTCAGTTGAAGAACTGCCTCCATTAAACTGGCCTGTAGGCAAGTCTATGGGGCTTTTTAAAAATTAATGATTGATGTGAGAAGGCCCTGCCCACTGTGGACAGTTCTAACACTCGGCAGGCGGTCCTAGATAGTATAAGAAAGCAGTTGAGTAAACTACAGAGAGCAAGCCAGAAAGCAGCATTCATCTATGACTTCTGTCTGCCTTAAGCTCCTGCCCTGGCTTTTCTCCATGATGGGCTCTAACCTGTAAAGTGTAATTGACACTTTTCCTTCTCAGGTTGCTTTCGGTCATGGTGTTTATCACAGCAACAGAAAGCAAAATAAGATGGGGAATTATCCTGTCTGTCTGTCTATCTATCTATCTATCTATCTATCTATCTATCTATCTATCTATCTACCATCCATCTACCTATCTGGAGCGTTGGTTTCTGTGTGTAGCCCTAGGTAACCTGGAACTCACTCTGTTGACCAGGCTGGCCTCAAGCTCACAGAGGTCAGCCGCCTCAGCCTCCTGAGTGCTGGGATTAAAGGTGAACACCTCAGCTACAGCCACCTCTGCCACCACCTCCCATCACCTTATTCTTTCAGGGAAGTATCTTTTAATCAAACCGAGAGCTCATTGATTTGCTTAGTGTCACCAGTCGGTTTACTCTGGGGACTCCCTGTCTCCACTTTTGTAAGGCGGAAATTACAGTCAGGGCACCATGCCCACCGAGCGTGGGTCTTGGGGAATCAGGACTTTGGTCCTTAAGCTTGTGTGTCAAGTGCTTTAGCAGAGGAGCCACGCCCTTGCATGTGCTCTATATGCCATATAACTCCTAACACACCAGCAAACGACGGCTCGGTGGCACTGCTCACGGGAAATGAAAGCTGAGCACATGCAGGGCAGAGCAGTTTTCCGCAGATGGCTTCAATCTGCAGGCTGGGCTTACAGATCCAGAACCCAGGCCTGAGGAGAAAGATAGCATGCTGGCAGACAGTGAGCTGGAGGAAGAAAGGAAAGTGTAAGGAGTTGATAGTGACATTTGAGCAAAGCTAGTCAGAAGCCCTTCGAACAGGGGCAAGGGCTCTAGGCAGAGGGAACAGTGAATACAACAGCCCTGATATGGGTGCTGACTCAGTTTGCTGGAATTATCCCAGGACCAGGGAAGTCTTCTGCCAGGCATCTGAAGCAGAGCCAGTAGGGATGTCTCTGTCCAGGTTTTCTGTATATTGATACCAAGCAAGGTAGAAAAATATTGAAGTGTAAAACGTAAAAGAGACTCGTGGATTAGGTCAGTGGATTAGTTCAGTGTAGGGATTGTGAGCCTCCTGCCTGGGGCTAGAATACCTGAGTTCAAGTCCCACACATTTCAAGCTGTGTGACCTAGGGTAAGGTGTTCACCCTTCTGAGTGTCCTTCCCTTCTGAACGTGGGAGAAAATAGGATTATTGTCACAGACAGTTCATCACTAAGCACAAAGGGAAAAATTTCAGAGCAATGAATAGTTTAGTAAACACGTTTTAGGAAACAGCAGCATTTTCTGGCTTCAGGAAAAGCACACCGATCTCATTTTTGGTCAGAGGGCTGGAGCATAGCTCAAGTAGCTGGAAAAGGTGTGGCACGTTGGAGTAGAGATGGTCAGTGAGATGGTCTCACATTCAGGTCTGTGACAGACTCGTGAGACTTGGCAGAAGCCCCATTTCCTCACTACCAGGTTTGACTGGCCCCAGAAGCAAAGGTTTGGCTCCATCCTTCCTTCCTGTCAGTGGTGGTTTGCTCTTTAGAATATTTCCATCCACCCTGAACAGTCACATACTTTTTCCTGTCTGCAAAATGGGGATAAGAAAAGCACCTGTCTCACAGGGGTTTGTGAGGATTAGAAGAAGTAACATAGGATAAGTGGTGAAAGCCCAGAGGAGACACTGTCTAATTTACAGCTATTTTCATTGTTGGGTCCTCCCTCATTCAGAAAAGTCGGGTTCTCTTTTTCCCTCTTTCCTCCTCTTCCTCTTCCTCCCTTTCTTCTTCTGTTTCCTTCCCTCTTCCTTATCCTCTCCATCTTCTTTTTCCCCTCCTTCTCTTTATTTAAATTGAAACTTCCATTTTTGAGACAGGGACTTACTATGTAAGCAAAAGGCCTTGAACTCACATTTTTCCTGCCTTAGCCTCCAGAGCACTGGTCCCTGTAGTCTCTTTCCTGGGCCTATACTGCCCCCTTTCTAATTGCCTTGTCCCCATTGTGCTGATTTCTTTTCCTTGGTAATATTTGTCCAAGAATCTTACTTTACCTGACCACCCCCCACTTAAGCTCTCTGGTGGCTGCTTGTCATATTTAAAATCACAGCTGATATCCTGAGCAGAAACCACAATGTTCTTTCTGATTTGACCCATCTACTTTCCAGTTCGACCTACTACCATTTAACCCTTTGGTGGTTGTGCCCTGTGCCCCAGCCATGCCAGTACAGCTATGCTAAGCTCTTTGCTACCCCAGCCTGTGGCACTTGCCGTTTTCCTTGGTCCGGAACACAGCCCTTCTGTATCTCACACGGCTCTGTCTTCTCACTCAGGTCTCAACTCAAATGCCACCTCCCCAGAGAGGCCCTGCCTTCGGTCTGGTCCCACGGCAGAACATGATCTGATTTACTCTTTAAGAAGACAATTCTTATGCCCTGTGGATAAATCATTTCCCGCACAGCGTGCACTTACACTGCTTCTACCAGTCCCACCAGGCCGGCGTCAGGCACCCCTGCAGGAGCCTCCGTGAGCTGTACTTCATCTGTTCACTCAACATTGTTCTGGAAAATGTGTGTAGAACACAACATACAAACCCCAGGACAGCCTACCAGGAGGTTTCAGCTTAAGCAGGGAAGCTTTCTCTGTTGATTTTCTCATGCTGAAAAAATTTTGTGAGCTATAGCTACAGTTTCTCTGATAAATGTCAAGACTATGTTACCTGGTGGTGGGGCCTTTAGGAGGTGGGGTCCCAAACAAGTCACGTGTATACCGATCCCTCTTGCCTCAGGAATATTGCGTAAGAAAGGGCAGGAAGTATGTATGAGGCAAAAGATAGGGTGAAAGGCTGCAGAACACCACTCTCTAGAATTGATTCAACCACTGCTATCATTAATTCACAACTGTGGCTACTTTCACTGGGTCCCGACAAGACAAGCTCTATCAACATTCAGACAAGGAAGTGGGAGGGGCTCGGGGGGGCCCTACTGTTACCTGTGAATTGTTGGCTATTGATAGATCCTGGGGGTGGGGGTGGGGTGGGGAACCAGTGTCTTTAGTTGTAGACCCATTGCCTAGCCAACCAGGCTCTATATCCATGGTCTAATGGCCTTGGCTAATCTCAGTGGTCCACAAAATAAATGACTAGAAGATGAATCTGAGAGAGAGATTGGTAGGGAGTGGGCAGGGAGTACAGGGGTGACAGGGAGGTGAAAATAGTCACCCTGTAAGGTGTACATGTGCAAAACTGTAAATAAAAAGAGAACACAGAGCAAAGAGATGTGGCCTTGAGGGGGGGGGCCTCTTGGAAGGGAACATGTAGTTTCTGTGAGACCCTTTGTAGCTCTTGTGTCTGTGCTGTTGGGGAGGAACCCTGGATGGAATTTTGTACAGCAGCAGTTCTTTGGACTGGGCCTTTGGGAGGAACCTCATAGAGGGGTGGTAAGAGAAGCAGAACAGGCCAATGGAGGAGTGGGACTGTTGGAGTTGTGACAGAGACTTGGTCCCATGCAGAAATGGAGCTGAGATAGCTTTTAGAGATATGTTAGCTGAAAGCTAGAGAGTTGAGCCTGCTCCTACCACACCGCAATGCATCTGGGAAGGAGCTGGCATCTGAGCTGTACCAGCTCTCCCATGCTGGGAGACAGTTCCAGAGATGGGCTTGGCCGTGGGCAGGCTGCACTGGCAGGACCATCCCAACAGGATGAGGATGCTGGTGTTCCCATCCTGGCCAAGTAGACTGACAGTCTGAGAGTCTTTGGGTAGGTCAACCTCCTGCAGCCTTGTTTGGCCCTCTGTAAAATGGTGGCAAGGAAGAGAAGGGGGCCATAGGGTAGGGCAAGGGCTGGGTGGGTTACTGTAATAAGGCTTTGTTATGGGGATGTTCAGGGCTACGAACAGGCAATTACCATTGTCAGTGATAGCACAGATCGTCACATGTACTATATGCATGTGGGATTGTATGTATATGTGCTAGAGTGTATGTGAACACATGTGAGTAAGTACATGAGTAGGTACGTGTGTGAGTGTGTATACATGTGTGTAAATGTGTAAGCATGTGCATTCATGTGAGTGCCTGTGTGAGTAAAGGAGTACATATGTGAGTGAGTGAGTAATCACATGTGAATGTGTATGAGTGACTGTGCAGGTGTGAATGCAGGCTGTATATGTACATGTGTGTATGTGTGAATGTGCATGAGTGTGTGCATGCATGAGTGAGTGTGTGCATGTGTTAGTGTGTGTGCATGTATATGTATATGTATGGGTGACTGTGCACGCATAAGTGTGTTGTGTGTGCATGTGTGAGTTCATGAATGTGTATATTCATGTGTGTGTACATACATGAGCATGTATGTTCATGTGTGCATGCCTGTGTGGGTGAGTGGAAGAGTATATGTGCATGTATGAGTGTATGAATGTATGCATGCATGAGTGTATACACACATGAGCATGTGTGTGTATGTGTGCATTCATGTGTGGATGATCAAAAGAATATATGTGCATTGTGTGAGTATGTGCACATATGAATATGTGCATGTGTGTTATGTGCTAGTGTATGCATATGTGTGTATTCATGTATGTGTGCACAAGTATGTGCGAGTATGTGTACATGTCTGAGTGCATATGTGTGTATATGCTTTGGGAGTTGGGGTGGACATGAGCTGGAGGATGGGGAGGGTGTGGCTAGGAAGTTGGAGACAGGAGTTCTTTGAAGCAGTCATTCTCTGGGTGTAGGTGCCCATGAATGGGGTGAGTGGCAAAGTGGACTGAAGGAATCATTGGCAGTCTTGTGTTCCCTAAAGGCTGCTGGCAGTCTTGTGGTGGCACCTATACTTTGTCCAGTGTAGAACCTCATCCTTCCTCTGTTCCACCCTCACACAGCTCAGGAGACTTCTGTGTCTGTGGCCACCACTCAGCTATCACCTTGCCCAGCACTTGTGCAGGAAGCGAGAAAACAAAAGCCCAGAAGGAAAAAAAGAGGAAGACAACTGCCAGGGGTGGGGGTGGGAGTGGAATGTAAGCTTCTCTAAACCAAAAACCTCCCAAAGAGCGGCTTCCAAGGGAAGCCCATGGGTGGGATGAGCCCCATTCACACATCAAGAACTGCAGTGCATGTGAATGACCACTGGGCAAGCTCAGGGAAAGCCAGCCAGGCTGTTCCCACCCAAAAACCTCCTGCTATTAGACCTTGAAAGGCACCAGATCATTGTCATTCAAGGGCGATTGAGGGTTGCTGTCCTTTGCTAATAATTTCTGTTTCATGTAGACTTTGTATTATAGAGCAGTTTAAGGTCACAGAAAAATGGAGTGGGTTGGTGGCTTCCCAGATGGCTCCTGCTCATAATCAGCATTTCCACCAACAGTGGCACATTTGTCCTAACTGCTGAGCCTGTGTCACTGTGTCATTGTTCCCCCTGAATGCAGGGTTGTGCTGGTCTCCACTTGTTAATGGCTCACATTCAAAGTTGAGCCTTTGGGAGCTATGTTCCTTGGATTCCCCAGAAATGATGCATGGGGATGATGGGAGGGAAGGGATTCACTCACTGATCGCTTGACTCCATCAACAGCAGGGCTCACCGGCTTGTGTTTGTGAGATATTCGTCTAGTTGCTGTGGGGCTAAACTTGCAAACCCCCAGTTTATTCTGTCTCTGTCTGTTCTGGGAGTGCAGGAACCTGGCTTCTAACAGAATGAGCTGCTCTTTCAGGAGCACAGCCAGCACTGCGTCCCCTGGGCACTGACTACCAAGGCCTGTTCCCATTGCTAGAATTTACGGGGTCACATGTGTGTGATGACTACAACTTTGCACTCATGCTATACCTTAAGACTAGAGGGCTCATTTGGCAGGGTGTTTGAGCAGCATGTAGGAAGCCCTGGGTATAATCCCCAACACTATATAGAAAAACTGGCTCATGGCAGTATGAACCCGCAATTCTAGGGCAAGGCAGAAGAATGCCAAAGGATCAGGAGTTTAAAATCATCTTTGGTACATAACAAGTATGAGGCCATCCTGGATCTGTCTTAGAAAAATGAAGCAAAAAAAAACGGAAGACTAGGAAAGAAGAGTTAAGGCTCCAAGTACTAAGAAAGTGTGGTGACCATGAATGTTCCACATCAGTCTGACAGCGTAGGCTCGAGAATCTCCCAGGGACTGGCCTTTAGGCATGCCTATGGGGGCGGGACTATCTTATGCTAATTGAGGTGGAGAGACCTGCCTATGTGGGCTGCAGAGATGAGAAAGGGAGGCTGAGTACCATTTGTCTCTCTCTGTTCACTGACTGTGTACGTAGTGTAGGCACCTGCTTCAAGCTCCTGCTAACATCACCTACCCATGATGGACTGAACCCTTGAACTATGAGCGTTCTCTTAACCCTTGAAGAAGCCCTTTCTCCTGTAAGTTGCTTTTGTCAAGAACATTTTATCACAGTGAAAAGAAAACAACTAAGATAGCAGTAGTAGTATCCTTTCCTGTGCTTAACTTTAAAATCTGCTCCCCTTAACATATTAAGAAAATTATAAAATAGTCCAACAAATTCAAAACTTTTTTCCATGATGACTACTTTAAATCAAATCTTATTTTGAAGATTTGATTTCTCCCCCTCTTTCTCTCTCTATCTAAGCTGCCTGCCACATGTGCTTGCCCAATGCTTGTGGCTCAGTTTCTGCTATTAATCCATCTCACTGGCAAATAACCCTCAGAAGATCCCTGTCTTTCTGGAGCTGAAACCAAATGAAGGGAAATCGCTATTCCACGAACAAACATTCAGACACAAGTTTACTGCAGACAGCATTGTATCCTAGGGAGAGGACTGAATGGAGAAATGGGACACAGAACTGTTGGGGGCAGATAATAAGGGATGGGCCTCTGAGACGGTGACATTTAAAATAATTGCAAAAAGTCAGCCATGAGGCCCCAGGTGCAGCATGCAAGGGTGTGAACTAAGAGCTTCCTGGACTGCAAAGAAAAGGTTGGTATAAAGGCTGGAGATGTGACTCCACTAGTAGAGCACAAAGCACCATGGCACAAACCAGGTATGGTGGCACACACCTACGATCCCAGCACTCATGGATCAGAGACAGGAGGATCAGAAGTGTAGGCTCCAGGCCAGCCTGTGATACACAAGATCAGTGTTTCAGTCAGTCAATCAATCAATAGGCTGGTGGAGCTGGAGTCCAAAAGAAGAGGAGGGTGTTGGAACTGAAACTGGAGAAGCGGCAAGGAGCACACTGGACATTGCAGCCGTTTCAACCCCTTGAAATTTACAATCATCCAGGGAACTTAAAAACAAAAAAAACAAGCAAACAAAAAACTGTGGCAGGTATCCACTGAGTTGGGATGGAGTCTAGGCACCCATGTATTTCAGTTTTGCTTTTGTTTTTAAAGATCAAAGACAAAACCCAGGAGATTAACTGTGCTACCATGGAGGACCATTGATGTGGGTCTGAAAGCCTACAGTTTCCTAAATACTTTTAGTACCTCCAAATCCCCAGGGGACTTTGTGAAAAATGCAGATTCTGATGCAGCCTGGTGGAGTCAGTAGTTTCATCTCTTTCAGCTCCCACAGGAGGCTGATTCTCCTAGTCCAAGGACCACATTTGGAGAAACAAGGTTTTTGTCGGTGATAAGGAGGCTTATTTTTAACAGACTGGTAGGAAGTCACTGGAGAATATTAAGCAGGAAGGCTAGCACGACCTTACGGATGTTTTCACAAGATTACAGCGGCTACAACGTGGAAAATGGATTGCAGAGGAAAACCAGTGGATGCGGGAAGCTGAGGGATGAGGAATGAGGGGTGAAGAGGAGGGCTGCTTTGCTTCGGCTTTCTCTGCTTCTCTAAGGATGCTGGGCTTGGGGAGAGGGGTGAGAACTGTACAATGTATACAGTGTAAGATCTAGAACCCTGCACCTGTCTCTCCACTAGATACTCAGCCATCCCCAGAGAAATTACTCTTACACAGGAACACCCCCAGGCCCAAATCTATGTCCCAGCCATAGAGATCTGTGATAGCAGGTTCAGATAGGGGGAATACAGATGCCCAGAATGTACGGCTCTCAATAGGAGATGGTGTTCATTTGAAGTCTTTGTTATCTCAAAGACTTCATCATCGGTGCATAGTACCCTCTTGGGTGAGAGGATCCAGGCTGTACGCCAAGATGAATGAGTGAAGTATGGTTTTCATTTGGAAGCCTGGTACTGGCAGATGGATAATAATTCCCCCAGCCCTATTCTCTGCTTTGCATGGTCTTCAAACCAGTCCCCACAGTTCCAAGAAAAAGACGCATGCCTCAGAAAGTCAAAGGAAACAGTGAGGTGTGCAGAGGATGAGGGATGTATGGCTGGTGACAAGTTGGTACCTTTCCCGCCTGCACTTCCTTTGGGAGCTGGGGGACACAGCACCCTCTTCCTAGGACTGCAGAGAAGATGTGGTGACTTGTGTTTTCCTGCCTCTACTGGGTTGCTAAGCTTTTGTGTTAATTCCTTAAACTCTGGAGAATAAGATCTCAACTTGTCCAGAAACTCGTTAGTTCAGGAAGGGAGGGAGAGTAAAAAAGGGAGAGGGAGGAAGGAGGGTTGGGAAGGGAGAGGAAGGGAGGGAGGGACTTGTATGGGAAGGGAGGATGGAAGGAGAAGAGAAAAGGAGGAAGGAGAGAGGAAGTGAAGGAGGAGAAAAAGAAGTGGGGGTGGAGAGCAGGAATACTTTTGCAGACAAAATGGCATGAGTTACTTCTAGTATACTCAACTGCACTTGAGTGTTATAAAATGCTCGTGAATTACTGCCTAAGTGAGTTGCTCTGTGTCAATCAGTAAGACAGTGTGTACTAAAATCTAAACTTCTGGTCCTTCCAGAGAATGTATTTTGGTTGTCTCTCATGAAAATGGATGACTGTAGCCAACATCTACAAACTGTAGCAGTTAACAGAAGAATGCAGATTTCAGATTCGTCTAATTCAGAGGACACGGCAGCAATGCACTCATGTTCTTTTTAACTGATTTGGAGTTTGCTGTGGCCCATACCTTTTTCTGTTTTCTGACGGTGCCCAGGATTAAACCCAGGGCCCTAGACTTGCTGGGCAAGCCCTCTCACGGTGAGCTATGCCTTTGTTTCTTCTTTTTCTGACACAACCCTCTGGTCTCTCAAGATACCTGAGATTATGGCCTTGAATACAGATTCAAGAGCCTATTGCTTGCCTCATGAGTCTATGAACCATGGTTGAGAACAAAAGATCAGCTCTTTATCTGGGATGGAAAGGCAGTTTGGAAGCAGTTCAGATCAAAAGGCCTTAGTCATAGCTCAAAAGAAGATTCTACAAAGTGAGAAATAAACATAGAAAATAGCTGCAGCTTTCCATCTGGAGCTCTTTGATATTCACGCTCTCTGGCCTTCAGAGTGGGTGAGCTGTGCAGTCAGGTCTTGTGGGTTTTGATCTCTTGAAGCAAAAAGGACTCCAAGCCCCATGAGAAATTTGAACCTAGGATATACCCTTTCTTCCTCTCCCCTCCCCTCCTCTCCTCTGCTCTCTTCTCCTCTTTTTTCTTCCCCTTCCCTCTTCTCTCTTCCACTCCCCTTTCCTTACCTTCCCCCCAATCGATTAACTCTTAATTTAAGGCAAACCTCTCCCTCCCCATTCACCAAAGCCAAACTAAATAAAACTAAACCTTCAACCTCAGTATGGGGACATAAACCAAGAACCTTTGAAGTGTAACTGTCTTTAATAAAGGGGAAGTTGGGAATGAGTTACGTGAGACTGTATTCAAACTGAAGACTTCAGTCTGAAGCTGTGTTTAGCTTAAGATAAACAGAGATGGAAAACAATAACCAGAACCAACTGAAAGTGTGTCCCTGTACATTCCCTGCATTCCCAAGCTCGGTCTCCTGAAAGGACCTAAAGCACCAACAGGTTAGCAACTGTGAGCATATCCAGCACCCAGGTCTTGGTTTCTAACACTCTTTTTCAGCTGAAAGAACCTGGGTCTTTGGGAAAACGACCATTTCCAGGGTCTGAATAGAAAATGGGCCTCTTAAACCATGAAAGGAGGAACTATTCAGAATACAAACTGTGAAGTTGTGTGAACATGACACAGGATCAACACAAGAGCTGCTGCTATGCTTCTGAATATGTATTGAAGGCTTGGTCCCAAGCTGATGATGCTGTAGAAACTTAAGGAGATGGGATCTAGCTGGAGGTGGCTCCTTGGAGGCATCTTCTCTCTGGTCTCTTCCTGTTTCCACCTGCTTTGTTATTTCCTCTCCATGATGAGGTTAACAACATACATTCCACCCAGGTGTGTGGGACTAAGCAAGCATGGACTGAACTCTCTAAAATCATGGGCCAGAACAAATCCTTCAGGTTTTGTTAGGTGTTTTGTCTTAGCCTTGAGAAAAAGGGCACTGGTTCAGCTGCCAGTGCCAAAGGCGGGGGAATTGGAACAACAAAGTAACTAATGTAGCAGTAGATTATGACCCAAAGTGTGCCCATGTAAGTAAATCGAGGAATAAATACATGAATGTGGGAAAGTAAATAACTCTGTCATGTAGAATTCCCAATAATTTATGCAGCTGTATCTCCCTCAAGGAAGCAGTACCTAATCCTGCTACTGAAGTGTGGGGTGTGAATAATGGCAGCACTCCAAAGTATACAGTAGGGAAAGGGACAGGAAAGAGTCATTGGGGTGAGAAACTGACAAACACTGATTCAGGCGTGGTCAAGGGTAATGTCAGCAGAGCTTAGTCACGTTGATAAGATGTGTTCTTGAATGGTGTGACGAGAAAGACATCTTACTGTTGGGATTTTCTTTCCCAACCCCATAACTCCTCAAGTGGTCATGAGAAAAGCTCAGACAAGACAATTGAGAGACATTTGACAGAATGCTCGTCAATACCTCTCAAAATTGTCAAGGTCATCAGCAAAGAAAAGGAAAGTTTGCCTAACTGTCATAGTCTAGAGCAGCCTAAGGAGATGCTTTGCCCAGGATCCTCTCTCTGGATCAGGATACCATTATGCTTAGTCTCCTCCCAGACCTTTTAGTCTCCTCCCAGACCTTAGTCTCCTCCCACACCTTAATCTCCTCCCAGACTAAGCATAATGGTATCCTGATCCAGAGAGAAGATCCTCGGTAAAGGATAAAGGACACCAATGCAAAGCACAGAACTCAGTCGATGGAAACCTTTCAGTGTTGGTTCATGGTTTAGAACAAACATTTGTCCTGCCAGAGCTCACTCTGATGTCATCGCATCCCATGCAAACCTTCAACTATTTTAAAATCAGATTTATTTAAAGATATGAAATTTTTGATTCAATAATTGTGGTTCTAGAAATTTTATCACAAATTTGTTAGGAAGATATATAAGAATTCATTTATGATGTGTGCATGTAAATGAGTGGTTTGTAGTTAGAAGTCAACAAACTCCTGATAATGGGGGATTAACTAAGCAAACTGTGGTGTATCATATAGCAAAATATTGTCAATATTGTCACTTAATGGTGCAGTGACATATCTGTTGATGAGGAAAGTCTGATCACTATATCCTTTTTTGTTTGTTTGTTTGCTTTTTGTTGTTGTTGTATTTGTTTTGTTTTTTTCGAGAGAGGGTTTTTCTTTGTAGCCCTGGCTGTCCTGGACTCACTTTGTAGACCAGGCTGGCCTTGAACTCACAGAGATCCACCTGCCTCTGCCTCCTGAATGCTGGGATTAAAGGCGTGTGCCGCCACCCCTGGCAATTACAGACAGTTGTGAACTGCCATGTGGGTGCTGGGATTTGAACCTGGGTCCTTTGGAAGAACAGCCAGTGCTCTTAACCACTGAGTCATCTCTCCAGCCCCTGATCACTGTATCTTAATGAATGAAAATGTACACTATAAAAGTATAGTCTCACTTTGGTTAAAAAATAACTGATAATTAAATATATGGTGGAACACATATGTAATCTCAGTCCTTGGAGGACTGTGAGTTCCAGGCTAGCCTAGGCTAAACAGTGAGGCTGTGCCTCAAAAATGTAACAATTATGCATACATCCAATGGGGGCACATACACATCCAATTTTGAACCAAGGGAATAGAGGGATAATTATTTCTTGTTACTTTCAGACAATCTCATACTGAGTTTTTTTTAGAGTGTGAAGTGAGTTACTGCTAAGAATATGTGTCCATACACATGTATACATAATTTTATCTTTTAAAAGAAAGGCAGGGTTCTAGGTCCAGGCATTGAGCCTCCATTCAGTTTACTGCGACCAGCTGTTTTAGGGTAGAAACTAATCTTTCCTCTTTCTCAAGGCCACTAGAGAAACACAGGGATATCCTTTCTCTGTTCATGATATCCTGCTGACCATGTGGATGAAACAGAGAACAAACTGCTCACATGAGTAGGAGGATTCTGTAACTTTATAGTGAACTCCTCATGACCCCCTTCTGACCTCTGCCCGTCACTTGGTGCTTCTTCAGATGGCCTTCAGAGATCTTAGCCCCAGAGGCTGTTGCTAAATTCCAACCCCAAAGAATTTGCCTGGGCTGCTGAATCTAGAGAACTTCTGCAGCGCACAGGTTAAATGAATGTCTGCTGAGTGGGTGACTAGATGGATTAACAGATGTGAGTGGATGGATGGATGGAAGGATGGAAGGACAGACAGGGGGAGGAAATGAGTGGATGCATAGAGGGATGGATGAAAATATCTGGATGGGCAGATGGTTGGCTGAACTGGTAGAAGGAAGTGGCTGTGTGAATAGATGGATGGACTGATGCATGGATGAAAAGAGGGATGGGTGGGCGGATGGAAGGGAATGGATGAGTGGATGCACGGATGGAAGTGTGTGGATGGACAGATGGCTGTTTGGATGCACAGACAGATTGTTGGATAGAAGAAAGTGACTGAGAGGGTAGACTGATAGATGGGCATGTCCTCTCCTCATTTTGCATAGTGTCCTTTTTTGTTTCCAGTTCTAAGTTGAAAGAGTTTGTTTTTGTTTTTCAGAGGCTCCACACACTCTGTATTACAGCATTTCTCACCCCATGTGCCCATTTGAGTTCCCTGAGCTGGTTCGAATCAAGCCATCATCCTGGAGTCTGGTTGCGGTGGACTTGGAGTGGAGGGCAAAATTACCTTCAGCATTATTAGGCTCTTCCCAGGCCACTGCCCCCAGCTGCTCTCTCTCTCAGCTCCTATGCCTGTTTCCCATTGCCTGAAAGGCAATGACAGTCGAGCATCATTTGCAGATGCCGGTGGCCATGACTGACACTATCTGAATGAACAACCTACAGTGTCACCTTCTTAGGACTTGTGTGACTCAGAGTGGCATCGGGAAGCCCCTTCTCCCTTTGATGGTATTTTGGGAATCTCAAGTTTCTAACGGGCAACTGATTGAATTATTCAGACATATTGGAGACTACAGTGTATACTAAAGCAGATGGAAGGTTAATTCTTGAATATCTTCACTTAGAAGAAGAAGGGGAGGCATGACAGGAAACCTGGAGACCTTGAAAACTGCACAGGCCAAGTGCTCATCCCTCCAAACCCATCCCTTCCTTTCTGAAGGATGCTTCAGGAATGTCTTCTGAGATAACAGCAGCATTGTTTCAGCCCCCTGAGCTGCTTTCTTTGCAGCACTTAGCACAACTGTAATTGATTAATTTTTCTGTGCACAGTTGGGAGTCTGCTGAGGATGAGGTTTGATTTTGTTTCCACAAGAGAGACCACTGATATGCAGATCTGGGATGCAAGTGCAAAGAGAAAACAAGCAATTCACAGAAAAACCAGGATGTGAAGTTGTAGAAACCCATCAGGGAAACTGACTCTAATGGTGTGAAGGAGATAGGTAGAACCTTGGATGCAGGCCATACAGAGGGTGGAAGGAGACAGGACCAGTAGCCAGCTCATCGAGAGGGAACTACAATAGTGGCCCAAGGGATGGTAGAAGATGCCGACTTTGTCATGTCAGGGAAGACCCAATCTTGAACCTACAGACTTCCACGTCTTATGATGTGATTTAGCACCCTGCATAGAATTGTCCTCTTTAGAGGCAGGAGGGCACAATTGTTAAAGCTAATGACTTAATTTGAATCCCAGCTCTTACACTTCCTGGCTGTATGCCAAGAGGCTTCTTTCATTTTTCTAAGCTTTCCTTTCCTCATCTGCAAAGAGAGATGACCCTAACACCCCCAAGAGTTGTAAGGATTAAATAAGTTAGTGAGTGACACATGCATCTTCAGGAACCTAGGTTATTCTGCCTTCACATTCCTGTTGGTAGACACACCCTGCAGGCTGGGCTGAGGTTTGACTTCTCACCATGCCCTAGTCCATAAATCATGTGTTCTCTCAATAAATATCCTCTGTTTTTATTGCTTCTACTTTACAGAATCACAGAGGCCTGGGTGGAAACCACATGTCTCTGGAGGCTCAGCTCTAGCTACTGCCAGCAACAGGAGGAATAGCAAACTGAGGATCTATTTGGGAGTCCCTCATTCTAGCAACCACACCAGGAACACTTGGTAGAGTGGAGGCTCATTCCGGGGTTAGTGTTTGTGGCTTGTGGGATGTATTGTAACTTCTAGGGAGGACATCTGCATAACCTCTAGATAATACACCTGGACTCCAGCTCAGACTGCATGTCTAGAGAAGGCCAGACTGATCCATTTGGACATGACACAGTTACCTGGAGACTTAGCAAGAGACAAGAGCGAAGTGAGCCAGCCAGGATTTCCTGTTGAATTGACAGGACTTGGCCTCTGGAGAAAACACAGTTCAGCACATGCTGCCTTAGGTCTGTGTCTGCCTGCATCCACTCCATCCTCTCCACTCAGTGAGTACTGGGTATCTCTCAGTAGAACGAATGCATGCGTGCATGAACGTGTGAGTGCTCACGTGCATGGGGGCAGTTACTGTGCCTGCCTAGGGCCACCTCATCCCCTGCACCAGGTACCAGTGAGCACTGGGTATCAACTAGTAGGAAGGATGAAGTGTCATTCAGTCTCCAAGTCCTTTCGCACTTAGTTTCTCATTTCATTCTCCTACAGCCCCATGAAACATTTTTCTAACGTTGCCAGATAAATTACCACAGGCCTCTTAGCACTGGCGAGACTCTGAGTCTCATTCCCTTTGGTTCTCATTGTTTTGTCTATGATGGCACAGTGCTTTCAAAGCATCCTTTATTTGTTTTGCTAGGAGCCCAGGAGGACAATACGGTCTCATTGGCATCATCTGTTTACACTTTTTGGAGTGTGTCAGTCACTTGACCCCCACCCCTAGCCAAGAGTCCCCTGGCTATAAAGACAATTATCTCCTTCAGTGCCCTGGAACCTGGACCTTCTGCCCAGCACAGCAGGCAGCTTTTCCTCTGCCTGTGGGCAGCATTGATGAGCAGTGGCCAGGAACTCCAGGGCTTTGGCACAGGGAGTTCTGTGTCCCTTGGCGCTGACTGATACAGGGGATTTCTCATTGCCAAACCGAGGTGATGCTGGTCCTGCTGCTGGAGAGAAGCCTTCCTAGTGCCTTTGCCCAATGTCTTTGCAGAGATAAGGGTTTTCAGATAAGGGAAAGGAAACAAAATCTACCTTCTTCAAGGCGGTGGAATGTTCTCAGAAAGATGAGTGAACAGCGGTTTTCTTTGAAAACCCATTCCTGAAGCCATCAGGAGGCTGGAGGAAGTGGATGGATGGTAGGGCAAGGCAGGGGGATCCAGAAGAGAATCCACTGGTGTGTTTGTCTGGAACATTGAAGGTGTGTTCCCTCCCACACTCACAGTGTACCTAGTGTGACTGTGTGTGCAGGGCACTAAGCAGATAGCATGTCTTCCCTGTCTCTCTCTGGAATGTCTCACTGGCCCAAAAGAACCTGCTAACAAATGCCGGGCCATGGTATTGCCTCTCTGGTCCTCAGCTCTCTGCAGTTGAAGCTGACATGAAACCTTATCAGAGCAAACAAACGTCACCCATTTTATAGATAAGAAAGCTAACAGTTCTGAGAGTTCAAAGCAGTTCAAAGTGTTAAAAGAATTCACACTGGGGCAGTACAGATGTAAGATTCAAATGCAGGCAGAGCGCTTTCAAGGCCTGTACTTACCTGGCTATCAGACAGAGTAACAAAGGCTAAAGAGACTGGGCACTTCCTCTCAGCCAATAAAGAAGGAAGCTGATGCTATAGCATAGCATTTGTCAAGTATGTACAAGGTCCTGGGTACAATTCCCAAGCATGATGTTGAGGGCGGACATAGGTAGGGGTGTGGTGAGTTGGGATGGCTCACCAGGTGGAAGGTATTTGCCAAATAGGCCTAAGAATATGAATTTGATTCCTAGAACCCACATTGAAATTGAGAGAACAGACCCCCATACAGTTGTGCTGTGACCTACACACTTGTGTCATGGAACTCTCAGGCTCCACCCTGTCACATCATATATACACATTAATGTAACCGAACTTTCTAATTGTTATTTAACACTTATTTATTTATTACTATATTCACTTATAACAAATACCAACAATTTCTTAACTATTAACCCTACAAATTCCTACAATCCCTTTAACCTAACCACTAATCCTACTGACAATTATTTTTCTAACCTTTTAGAAGGATACAGTCTCTGGGGCAGGTCCTCAGTCATCAGGAACACAGTCTTTGTTGTAGATTCTTTAACGCACTTAGCAGTCCTTTTTTTGGATCTCTCAGATGTAGATTTGGCAGGGTAAGTTGGTTATTCCAGTCTCACCTTAAATAAGGCTTGATACCTTCTTCTCTCTGGGAGACCCCAGCCCCTTCACATCAGCAACTGCTGCTCTGCCTCAGAGTCCTTAAAGCCAGCCACAGTTTCGTTCAGGCCACTGTTGGGACAGATCAAACCCCTCTAGGCAAAAGCTGAGCCACAGGGTTTAGTCCTTGGCCTTTTGGTGTCTTGCTCAGGCTTTCTTTGCTCACCAGCTTCTTTCTGCCTCAGGGAGATCTGGCCATCAAATGATGGCCAGCACTTTTTCAGCAGGACTCTTGGAGCTCTCTAGCATCAGGGGCCTCTTCTTTTTTGGGCTCCATGCACTGTCCTTAAATAGGAGGAACTCTGTTTCAGCTTAATTTGGGCTCTGCCCACTTAGCAGCTGAAAACAATGTCAGGCCAGATACTTTGTTTCTTTAAGTCCATTAAGTCTTTCCTGTTTTCCTGACTTCAACCTTGTTTTTCAGTCCATTAAGTCTTTCCTGTTTTTCCTGGCTTCAACCTTGTTTTTCCACAAGCTGATAAGCTAAATCGCTCACAGCCAAGTTGATCTTCTTGCCCCGAATTAAGAGACTGTATCAGATACCCCTATATATTTTCTAAATCTAATTTAATTATTCTAACTCCCTACACATTAATAATAAGAACAATGATGATGATGATAAAATGAAAACATAGGAAACCAAGAGGGGGGCATCTGTGAGACAGGCTGGAGATCAGCAACAGGATAGGCCCCTGGGAGGATATGAGGGTTACTCTTGCTGAGACTCCTAGCAGCAGGAGATACAGAGACTGAAGAGGCCTCCTTCTAGCCAGGTGGGACTTCTAGGGGAGGGAGGGGATCATCAACCTACCCACAAAACCTTCAACTCCAAATTTGCCCTGTACATAAGAGGTGCAGGGATAAAGATATAGCAGACATTGAGAGAATCTCCATCCAATGATGGGCTCAACCTTAGACCTACCCCAAGGGAGAGAACCAACCCCTATCACTACTAACAATACTCTGCCATGCTTACAGATAGGAGCATACCATGATGGTCATAGGAAAACCTCCATGTAGCAGAGGATCCAAACACAGGCTGAGACTCACTGCCAAACATTAGGCAGATCTCAGGGTGTCTGGTGGAAGAATAGGGGGAAGGATAGAAAGTCCCTGAGGGTACAAGAACTACCCAAGAAGACCAACAGAATCAACTAACCTAGGCCCATGGGAGCTCACAGAGTCTGAATCACCATTCAAAGGGCATGCATGAACTGGGCCTAGGCCCCCTACACATAAGTAATCGATGGGCATCTTGGTCATCATGTGGGTCCCCTAGCAAAGCAAAGTGGGGGCCATCTTTGACATGGACTCTAATGCCTGCCTTTGACCATTCCCCCCAACAGGGCCCCATTGCACGGCCTCAGTGGAAGAGGACGTGCTCAGTCCTAATGCAACTCGATGTGCTGGGGTGGGATGGTATGGGGGTATGTGTGGCTCCCCTTTTCTGAGGAGAAGGGGAGGAGTGATGGGGGAAGAAGGCTGGAGGGTGGGACCCAGAGGGAGGAAAGTGGCTACAATTGGGATGTAAAATGAATAAACAAACTTATTTTAAAACATACAATAAATAAATAGACCCACAGAGGACATGGTTATTTCAGGGTACCCCATCAGAGACAGAGCTGACATTGGAGCTGAGGTTAGAGCCCAGGATACTTAAATCCAAAGGACAACAGCCTCTTTGGAACTAGAACATTTCTGTGTTAGTTTCCCTTCCAGGGCTGTGATTAAATCACCTGGTGTAGACAACTTAAAGATGAGAGGGCTTATTGCACAGTTTTGGAGGGCTCGGCCTGTCATAACAGGGAAGGTGTGACACAACTGCTCAGTCCACACCATGAGGGCCAGGAGGAAGAAGGCTGGCTCTTCACTCCCTTTTCTCTTTCTTTTTTTTATTTCATAGACAACCCTATCCCAAGAAATGCCACCCATGTTCAAGGTGGGTCCTCCTCCTTAGTTACAAGAGTCTTCAGAGGTCGGGCTCACCACTGCTCATGGTGATTCTGAATTCAGTTCCGCTCAAAATGAAGACTGACTATCACAGCAGGTGATTCAGGTCCAAGCAGCCAAGATCTGGATGGCATGTCTACATAAGCAATTATCCAGATGCTCCTAAGAGCCAGATGTTTGCTCTGAGATGGGCTGCGCATCCAAGCAACTGAATATGCATCTCCTCTGGAGATAGGAGTTCCTGTCAAGCCCTGGGTGGGCTTCCTCCCCAGCAGGCAATACTTTACCTGGCCTCTCATCTTGCTGATTCCCGTTCTACCTGAGGGAGATTTAGGTTCTTTTTTCCTACTTCCTTTTACTTATTTTTTTCTTTTAGGATTATTTTTTGGTTCATTCCAGCTTAGATTTTACTCAAATTTCTTAGGACTGACTCAAAAGAAAAAAGCATTTTGTTAAAATAGCTGTGTTGCTTTTAAACAATTTGTCCTCCTACTCCCTTTTTCTTTTTGGAAGACAGAAACCGAATATAGATTTATGGGAGAGAGATAAAGAGGGAACCATAGAAGAGGAGTGGATGGCGAGAGGACAGAAGTGCTGGGGAGTGGGGATGAGGAAGAGGCAGCTGTGGAGGGCTGACCTCTGGAATCTGAGCTCCAAGGCCTAATGAGAGACCACCTGAGGCCTCTCCCTTTCTGCTGCCTATGGCATGTTGCAGAAACTCAGACTATTTGTGAACGTGGACATTTTGGTTTACTACTAGTGCTAATGGCTATTAAAAGCACATATTTATTGTACATAGTGATGGATTTCATAAAGGCATTTCTGTCGAGTTTTAATTCCCATTGTCTCCTTCCTGCTCCCCCCCCCCCCCCCCCCGTTAGTCCTCTTCTTTCTACCATTATGCCACAGATACACACAGATCTCACACACACTCACACACACACACACACACACACACACACACACACACATTTAGGATCCACATATGAGAAAAGAAGTGGTATTTACCTTTCCGAATTTAGTTTATTTTACTTAATATGACAGTGGTGTCTAAAAGGAAGCAATGCCAGCTCCCGGCAAGATCCTGTGTTCCCAATTACAGTTTCATTTAACAAGGGGAAGGAAGGTCCCTATGCTCCACAGAGAGCCCAGAAAGGCCAGTAGCCTGTTTCTCAGGGACCAACACAGTCAGGGATTTCTGTTACTGCTTCCCCTGGAAGAACTGCCGAAGACCAGGCAGCTTGACATAGTGGGACAGGAGATGCGTATTCAAAGTCCTTCCTCCCAGCACTAAGCTTAGCTGCCAACCTGTTCATCCCTAGTGTGTGTGTGTGTGTGTGTGTGTGTGTGTGTGTGTGTGTGTGTGTATGTATGTATGTATTATGTATGTATGTGTATGTTGTCTTCAGAAGCCAGAAGAAAGCATTGGAATCTCTGGAGATGGAGCTACAGGTAACTGAACCTTTGCATGTGGATGCACAGAACAAAACTTGGGTCCTCTAGAAGAATAGTTCATACTCTTAACTGCTGACTCATCTCTCTTTCCCCCTTCATCTCTGACCCATTTTTGAGTGATAAAGAAACTGAGGCACCGAGGCATTAAGAAAATTTCTCTCCAGGTCCCCCTGCCCATATGTGATGGAAACAAGACTTGAACCATTGCAAGTCCTTTTCCTCACTACACATGTTCCTAAGCACTGTGCCACAGTGGCTACCTGCTGTGGACTTGACTTCAGCCATCACGATTTCCTCTCCCCCTTCCTCCATTCTTCTCTCTGTTTCTCTCTCTCTCTCTCTCTCTCTCTCTCTCTCTCTCTTTCTCTCTCATATGCATGGTGTGTGTGTGTATTTGTCTTTCTTTCTAGATAGGCCTCATATGTAACCCAGACTGACCTTGAATTCAAGATCCTTCTGCCTCAGCTTCCAGATGCTGTGGTTCCTGGAGTAGTACACACACCTACCAACACACTCTTTCTAAAGAAGATGGGGAAATGGCCTTTCAGATCCAGGTCCTTTTACTTCTTACCTTCATCCACCAAAGGCTGTTTATTGTTTCCACTTTCCACTTGATTGTTGTAGGCCTGTATCTGGGCCACGGATTCAACCATCTGTAGCTAGAATTCATGGGGGAAAATACATCTATACTATATAGAGACTTTTTCTCTTATCTTATTCCCTGAACAAGACAGTGTAGCAACTATTTACCTGTACCAAATGCCACATACAGACACTACATGTCACATGAAGGAGCTGTCAGTCATCAGAAGTATGGCTAACAAGAAGGCAAGTGCTGCAGCGTGTTGGATCAGCTACTGGCCCAGTCACCATCCGTGTACAGTCAGAACAGTGATAAATCTTCACAAAACAACTGCACAAGGTTATGGAGGACTGACCACATGCCCTCAGAAATACATCATCAGTTACAGCCTCATCTAACTTCCATGATAACCCTGTGAGGCTCTAGTACTTTTTCTTTTTTCTTTTTTTCTTTTTTTTTTTTTTGCCTGTTAGTGATGGAGAAAGACTCCTAGGAAAGAGAAGATGGCAATGCCAAAGTCACCCAGCTACTGAGGGACAGACCTAAACCTCTGTCCGTGCTTCTGGGGCATTGCTGAGGACCACTTGTCATTGCTTGGAGGATTTCCCAGCAGCCCCCACTGGGAGACACAATGTTTTGTTATGTGACCTGACATCTTCTAAGGAAGTGAACTGTTCCTGTCTGATCTGGGTGCCAAGGGAGATTGTGCTGTTCTGAATTTCCTTTATTTCAGGTGCTGTATATTGAGCAGAGTAGCTAAGCGGCTGAGGTTGTGATCAACATCCTCCACAACAATTGTTTCGTTTTATCTTCAGAATAACTCCATGGTTACAATTGCCATTTTTATTAGGGGTTAAAAAAGAAGAAAAGAAACCCAGGATCATATGATCTAAGTGAGTTACCCAGGGATGAGCTATGGATGAAGTCTCCTTGGCAGCTTAAGCCAGGTTGGGCACAGGTCTGGAAAGATACTTGATTCTCCTATTTATAAACTAGAAGACCAATTTAAGCTGCTTAATTTTTCCATGCCTCAGTTTCTTTATCTATGAAATGGACACAATGGCGCTGAGTTAATTCCTATAACGTGATCAATACTCCGAAAGGACCAGCATCCTTTCAGTCAAGGGACTGTCAAGAGACTCAGCTCATACCTCATCTTGTCAGCTGCCCTTAACAGGAACACAGATCACTCAGGACTGCCTCTTTAGATTCATTCTTGCCTTTGTTTCATCCTCACTTTTTCTTTAGTCCCATTTAAAACTTACACTTTGATTTTAATTGTGTAGGTAGAAATCCCCTCCATCTTTTCTGAAATGAGATGAGTATAACTCAGCAAATACATAAAGTGGTAATTTAGATTCATGGCAAGCTTATTACACATAGTAGGTGCTTGTACCAGCCTCAGGTTAAGCCTATCTTTTTAACTCAAGACTGGGCACCCTACTGTTCTTAGCTGGTACCTCACATATTTCCTCCAAGTTGAATTTTCCTTGTCTGTGAATTATAGCCAATATTACTGTATGCTCTCCATACTTTTAGTAAAATTTGAAGAGATCTTATAAAAATCATTGTTCTCCACTTCACAGATGAGGAAACTGAGGCATGGAAGAATTAAATAGTTTCACAACAGTCTTACAGTTTATAGAGAGTAGAGCCAGTTGTCATAAATCCAGGCAGTCTAGTCCCACAGCCGAGTTCCATGCTGCCAACAGCTTCAGTGGGGTAGCCTTCCTGAAGTAGCCCCGATGTCTCTCAGAGTTTTATTAGCTGGAAGAAAGGCAAGGGCCCTGGGGACCTGCTGTGTATATTGGAGGCTGGGTCCTCTGAGATGCGAGGCTCCGCCTTCTGTCCCGTGGAACCAGCTTGGGAGCTCTCAGTCTCCACTTGCCACCTTGAAAGTTTTAACATTTCAACTGTTTTAGAATTACCAGAGCCCACAAAATGCTAAGGTGCTTTTTTTAGGCTTTTTAAAAATGTGTCTTTTCCACCATCATAACAATCCAAAGGAAAAATTTCGGATTCTCTGACAAATGCGTATTTTTAAAGATTGCATTTGGACAAAGACCAGAAATGGACATCTGAGAGGACTGTGGGGGTTTCTGCGGCTCATCCACGAGGACCCGGAGCAAGAAGAGGAGGATAGCTCTTTCTGTAGAACCATGGACTGTCTGAGGTACAACGGAGCTTATGCTGGTTTCAGCTTCCTCAGCCACTTCTTTAAAACATTAACACTTCCGCCGAGAGTGTGGCCCAGAGAATTTGGGGCTCTATCTGAACATCTGTGCCCCTCCTGGACAACAAGTATCAATTGGCTCCGTTGGTGGAGAAAGTCTCCGTACTTGATGGCATGTGTGTCACAGGCTCCCACCAGTGTGAATTGACTCAATCATAATTTTGCAGTGTTTCCGTTTGGGACTGCAAACACCCACCAACAAATAGGAGACTTGCTTTCTAACGAGCTAGGGATGTGTGGAAAATAGAATCACTCACAGAAGTAGTGAGCCACAGATGTTCCATGGTGACAGCAGGCTGTGCCAAGCACAGACAGTATTTGTGGCCATGAGACAGGAAGTGTTGCCCAAGAGCTCAGGAGATAAGGGGATATGGACAGCTGGAGATGGAGTCTGACTTCTTTTCCCCAGGGTCCAGCCTTCTTCTGCCTAGTTATATGACACTCTGCTTGGAAGTGGTCCAGGAAGCTGAATGTTTAACTGTGAATAACTACCATGAAAGCTTTCACCTCCAAAGCAAGGGGAAGAGATGTTTATAAGGAGTCAGAAAGACCTGTGTTCAAATCCAAGTTCCAACACTAGCTAATGTTGTCAAGTCACTCATCCACATTTTTTTGTTAACTATAAAATAGGAAAATAAAAGGACTTACTTAAAAGGTTGTTGTGTGTGTATTGAAAGAGACAGTACAAAGCCCTTCATACAATGGCCACTCATGGGAAATTCTTGGTAAATAATGGCTATCACCATCATTACCATCACCAACATCACCTTCCACATCACCCTCACCATCATTTCTAATTCTGAAGTTGTGGCAAAGTGATATGGACTTTGCTAAGTTTTATTTTTCCCTTTCTTCAGTAGGAATGGAATAATTATGATTACTTCACAGAATTAATGTTTATTGAGTTCTAGGATAGGACCTAACACGTAGCCCTCAATACGTACGAATCCATTTCTCTCTTTCTGTTGAGTTCCATTAAATTTCCTTTAAAAGTTTCCCAACTTTCCTTTAAAATGTGGTTGAAATTAATTATCAAGAAGCAGAATTTGCTAATGTTACATGGATGCACCCAGGACCTGGAAGTCAGGGGAGGCAGAGACAATGGCTTGTCTAGAGAAGATGATACTGTGGCAGGAAAGACACGATCATGGATGCTATGGTGCTAAGGACACAATGAGGCTACAAGATCTCAGAACCATTGCTTATGGTTAGCAAGCTGGTACTCAACCCAGATCATTCTGACTCCACTGACAAGGAGTGATGGTATAAACTTTATTCAATTCAATAAAGCATTGATTGTGTAGATGTATTCAGGGAGAGAAGCAAGTGGCAAACCAATATCTACAGAGTGATATAATTTTTTAAAGATCCGTTTTCTTTTTATTTACATGTGTGGCTATCCATAAAAGCCAGCAGACAGTGTTATGGTGAGCAGCTGCCTGATATGGGTGCTAGGATCTCTACTGGGGTCCTCTTCAAGAGCAGTATGAGCTAGCTTTTAACTGATGGGCTATCTCCCTGGACCTGCAATTCGATTTTTAAAAACTAACAATGTCCCCGCACATATATGTGTGTGTGTGAGTGTGCATGAGCGAGTTTCAAGATGTTTCTGTTATATCACATCACTACGACAAACACCTCAGAGAAACCCATGAACCATGGAGAGGTGTGTTTACACTCATGTTTCAGAGGTCTCCACCCATGGTCAGCTGTTCTATTGCCCTAGGCCCAAGGTGAAGCAGAGTATCAAGATGGCAGGTTTGTGTGTCAAATGAGGCTTCTCACCTCAGAGGGCCCAGAAAGTAGGCAGCCTGAATTTGTGGGTTTTTTCCTCCTACTCTGTTCCATCTAGCCCCTCAGTTTATTGGATAGTGCCAGCCATGTTTAGAATGGGTTTTCATGTGTAGCTGCTGCCTGTTATAGGTGGTGGGACCTGGACTGGATCCATGCCAATCGCTTCTGGAAATGCTCTCATGATCATACCCAGGCATGGTTCTCCTGATCTTCTAGGCATTTATCAATCTAATTGAGTTGACCAGCAAGACCAATCCTCACATAAGAGTGCAGAAGGTGATGGTGGAAATACACCTCATTGTTCACACTGGTTACTTTGGGGTGGGAAGAGGGTGCAATAGGGTGAGTCTCTTAATACTTATTTTCTATCTTTGGTTAGTTTTGCTGATTGTAGTAGACATATCACTCTTATAATATCTAAAAAAGGACTTTGAACAATTGGTGTTCATAAATTTTAAACTGTAACTTGATATAGAACATCACACAACTAATGTAGTGGTTTGGATGAAAATGGTCCCCATACACCCATAACGCCATAGGGAATGGCATTATTGGCAGGTGTGTCCATGTTGGGGTAGGTGTGCCCTTGTTGGAGGAAGTGAGTCACTGGGGGTAGGCTTCCATGTTTCAGATGCTCAAGATAGGCCCAGTGTCACTCTCTTCCTGCTGTCTGCTGATCCAGATGTAGACTTCTCAGCTACCTCTCCAGGACCATGTTTGCCTGCACACTGCCATGCTTCCCACCAGGATGATAACAAACTAAACTTCTGAACCATAAACCAGCCCCAATTAAGTCTTTTCTTTTATCAGAGTTGCCATGGTCATGGGGTCTCTTCACAGCAATAGAAACACTAGCTGAGACAACTAAGAAAGAATTTCTTCCTACTCTGAATCTGTGAGGTCAGGGCCTGCATATAAGATCAGCACAGTGTCTAAATGAGAGTAAATCTCATAGAATAACAGCAAAAAAGTGTGAGCTGTACTGACTCAGTCAATGCTAGAGTTCTGGTTCTTCCATTCACCAGTGGACTGGGAGTGAGTTCACACCCAGGAGTGTCTTCCAATGCTGAGTGGGCTTAGCTACATCTCTGTGTAGTGCCATGTCCTTGAACTTTCCCTGTTCCATGGTTTCGTCAATGACTTGGGTAGCCAGTCACTTGGGCAGATGACAATTAACTCAGGGGCTTATGATTTTGCTGGGTGTGGGCTAGGATCTTAGGATGGACCTCTTTATGCTAAAAGGTCACATTGACTTCATGTTGACTTAAAAACGATGAAAGTTTAGATCTGGGTTAAAAAAATCCCAGGGACAAAAAAAAATTGCTGGAAATGGCATTTTTGGCTAACTGCCTTCAAGTAGATCTTCACAGCTTCTTAAAAAAAATATATTAAAAACTCAGAGATAGAAACCCCAAACCCTGGAAATTGAAGACTGAAAGACAACTTAATGGCACAAACTTGGAAGAAATGACACCAATTATAAATACACTGGGAGACAAAATAGAGGAGGAAAAAGACAGACTTAAGAGAAAAATAAATGATAAACAATCACACAGTTCACACAAAAACATTTATACAATTCTACGAAGCAAATGATGTTCTAAGAAATGCAAATGACTCCAGAGAAAAGGCCAGCTATTCACAACTAAGACATGAAAGAAATTGTCAAAGAACTCCTTTATAAAAGACCCTGGGCTCAAAGGGTCTTATGTGAAAATAGTTCTACTCAGAGTCCAGAGAATAATTTGACCAATATACTACAATTCTGATTTTAAAACTAGAAAATGAACACACACAAGGAACAAGCTATATGAAAATTTCATTGGCAAATACATCAGGAATTTATATATCAGAAAATCTATTTCAACATTGTATAGTAAAAGAATAAAATATGTCCCTAAAGGACTTACAAGAATGGAAAGAACTCTTCTTATAAGAAAGGAATTAACACAAATTAACCCACTAATAAATGATGGGGGACCCTGATGGTTTCAACAGAGGTAAAAGGATACAAACCTCCTTATGGAATTAAAATGGTCACTTAGGTAAATACTAATAGAAGCCTCAATGCTATGATGAAGAAGATCTGTCTAAAGCACTAGAAAATATCCTACTTTTTGGCAAAACTCCAGAAGGATTACTCCCTTTGGAGGGGCAGGAATCACTTCAGGACAGACCACTGGGCAGACCATCTCTCAGAGGTGCAAAACAACACCTGTAACCACGCCCTCACAGGAACTGCTCATCGGGCCTATCTGTTACGGCTAGAAGAATGGTATTGTGGTCTTTGAACACCACCATCTCTTAATGATTCTTTAAGCCTCAGAGAAAGGGAAAACATGTGGGGAGAGTGTTGCTATTACCAGATGATATGGTGAGGGAACTACAAACGGAAATGACATTGACTGCAACGCAATTGACACTAGTAGGAAAGTTCACACAGTTCACAGACAGTGATCTATAATTATCGATCTATAATTACCTACTGTAATTATAGATCGATAATAGCTTCCTCTTAATGGCTAGCCAAGTGCTAGTTCAGAAAATACTCTGGAAGGCACCACCCATCTTCAGGAGTTACCCAAAATATAAAGAATGTCTAGACCTCATGCTCCCCTTGCCATGTCTTCCATGTCATGATGGACTGGATCCCTCAAATTGTCCCCTCAAAATCAACCCCCTACTTCGTTGACCGGCTTTTGTCAGATACTTTGCCCACTAACAGACATAAAGCATTGATTGATGAAAGACGTATATTAAATGTAAAATGTGAATGTTTTAGAGGCATTGGTTGTGCTCAAATAAGTCTGTAGATTAAATTTTATTGATATCCAAACATTTCTGGCAACATGAAAGAATGGTCAGGAAATGTCTGAGAAATCCAATTATCAGAGCCAACATTTGACAAAGAATCATCCTGTAAAGTCACAATATGAGAGAATCTCTGAGATAGAAGTAAAGATAAAACCACAATGGATGTTAATAAATTAGCTTGTTCATATATGTGTGCATGTTTGTAACCTTAGTGAGACACATTTAGTAGGAATGTGCTGGCTTGTAAATAGGTCTATGTGCAACTTTAAGTCTCTGAGGGCAATTTGTGGGCCCAAGTTCTTTGGGTCCACAGCTCGGTTCATCTTGAGCACAGAAAGTCATAGGAGGCAGCATATTGGTTGGGTGAGTCTTCAGCTGAGGCTGTGCTGAGCCAAGAGGAACCCATGCCATTGTGGCTTGCCAAACATTTACAAGCTATTACACTGTGTTGCTGCAGGGTCGGAAAGGATTCTAGTCCCTTGCTCAAATATGTCTTTGATCTTTGACCTCAGTGAAGCTAAATTTCAAATTTTCCCTTGTAAAATGAGAGTAATGAGCTTGGATCCTATTTCATTCATAAAGTTGTGATAGAGAAAAATACAGTCATGTTTATAATCGCTTTGTATTTGTTACCTTTGCAGGGCTGTGGCTAAGTCCCTGACAGAAATAAGTTAAGGGAGAAAAGCTTGTAGTTTCAGTCCACTGTGGTTGGAAAAACAGGCAGCATTCCTGGTGGCAGGAGTGTGTATTGAACAGAAAGTACATTATGAAGGCCAGAACCATTAACAACTAATAACCTTCAAAGGCTTATCCTTAGTAACCAACTTCCACCACCTCCTAAAGACATCATGATCTTTAAATAATGCTGCAAGCTGGGGATCAAGTACAAGAAAGATGAATGTACGAGGATCATTCCAGATGAACCACAACATTAACTCCAGAGTGGTTGTGCTAGAGTAACACCTGATAGACTGTCCCATGGCATAATGCTGTTGTGATGCAGGGTTAAGAGCCCAGGCTTTGGGAAAGGCTGTCTCGGTCTGCAGGCTTTACCTATGGGCCTTTGGGAAGGATACTTTCCCTTGGTTTTGTCATTTACTAGTTGTGGATGGCTCCCTGGCAATTGATTTTATCTTACTATATTTTCCCTTTGTTATTAAAAAGGTGGTAGTGAGAGTACCTACTTAGGAAGGTTGTTATAATAAGCAAATGAAGAAGAGGATGTATCTTGTTTGGAACACTCCAATGACACTCCCTGCTTGTCATTACCACCATCTCAGGGCAGCTATTGTTCTCCTTCTCCAAGGCTAGTACATGTGACTCAAGCCTTAGCCAATAAGCCCTTTGAGATTCCTTGTCCGAGGCTATTTGCTCAGTAATGAGTGTGTGAACTAATCAAAGCCAATGATTGCCTGCTGGGAATGCAATTCACACTCAACTTTGGATTTAAAGATAGTGATCATGGCCCTGAGAGCCACTGTTAAGCATCATATATTCCTGAGTCTGCTGTCAATTGCTCCAAAATGCATTCAGCAGTGAAGATGATGGGGCAAGAAATGTTACATTTGGGAATTTGATCCCTGCTTCAAACCATACTTCTGCTACCAAGTCAATATGGTACCTCTCACTCTCTTCTCTGTTTATGTGTGTCTTACAGTCATGTATGTACACCTGTGTGCCTGTGTGTGGAGGTCAGAGGTCAGTGATGTCAATTATCATCTCTTATCACTCTCTACATTAGTTTTTTTAATGTTTATTTATTACTTCAAGTTACATCTCCATCATAGTACCCTCTTTCCAGCTCTCCTGGTTCCACCCTCCCACCCTCTCCTTTGAGGCAGGATCTCTCACTGAACCCAAAGTTTGCTGACTGGCTAGACTGGTTGCCCCACGAGGCCTGGAGGATTCTCCTCTCTCTGCCTTCCCAGCACTGGGATTGCAGACATATGCTACCATACCTTGTTTCTCATGTGGGTGCTGGGGATTCAAACTCAAACTCAAGTCCTCATGCTTGTGGGGTAAGTGCTTTGCCAAATGATCCATTCCCCCAAACCTCTCTATTCTTCATACAATAAAAATTCGCTTACTTTGCAGCAGTGAATTCTTGGTAATATAATAGTACAATTATATTATTATGGCCTCCAACAAAAGGCTCTCCAATTCTCCAGATTAGATTGGGTCTGGTCCTGTTATTAACATTATATTCCCATCCTCGAACAGAGAGTAGTCACATGATTATGAATGATGAACCTTCATCTGAATGATGGGCACATTACGAGTGCAAACAACACTGCCCTTTTCCAAATTACACTTGAGAGCTTGGGATGAAAGATGAGTCAAGAGCTTCAAGCCCATGACCTTCAAGTAGTAGCCCCCAGGCTGGAATGGAAATTAGCTAGAAACCACCATTTCAAATTTCAAAAGGTCACCATTTATGAAAGGGTTCCTTGATGTGCACACAGAACTAGATGATAAGTCAGAGAGGGAAAGGGGGCTTGAAATGGTGGTTACACACAACTTGCTTCTGTGAGACCCAGAAAACCCTCACTGTGCCCAGTTAGCCTAGAGTGACCTGAGATGGCAGTCAGCCTTTTAGCATCAGTTAACTTGTCACATAGAATCTCTTCTAATGGCTTCTCATCTGGTTCTATTAGGGGAGGTTAAGACATATAGGTTTGGCTGACCTCTGGTCAGCAAGGCTGTATTTGTAAAAGTAATTAGACAAGTCACCGTGTCCCACCTCAGCACACCCAGTGGCTCTCTCAACATATCAACTTGACTGTTAAATTCAATGTGCTCAAGACACAAATCATTTTCTCTCACCCTCACTAGACTTCCTGTCACTAAAGGGTGTCACTGTCAATCCAAAAACTAAAGGGAAAAACTGCAGAGTGCTTTGACCTCATTCCCTTCTTCCTCTGCTTATGACAACTAGGAATTTCTGTCAATGCAGCCTTGAAGCATCTTCTCAACATCTGGCCACTGATCCTTTTCTAAGACAGGATCCTTTCTCTTTTGCTGGTCTATTGTATCAAGAATCGTTTTTCTTTGTTTCTATTTGTGTGTATGCACTGCACATACGTGTGCATTGCATGCTTGCATATGTGTGGGCATGTGTATGTGTGAGTTGTGAATGTGGAGGCCCAAGACACATGTCTGGAATCATCTTCAATTGCTTTTCCTCCTTATTCAACTGGGAGGATCTCTCAATCAAGCCCAGAGCACACAAGTATGGCTAATCTCACTGGCCAGCTTGCTTTAGAATTCCCTGTTTCTCTTGGCATTATAGGCAGGCCACCACACTCTTTCAGGCATTTACAGAGATTCTTGGGATCCAAACTCTTTTCCTCATGCTTGCCTGGCATCACAGAATAATCACAGATTTAATCACAAATTCATCATCATGGCTTCTCTAAGGTCTCTTAAACCATCTTCAACTTACTTTTCTTTCCTTGTTCTGTTCATACCCCAGACAGACAGAACTTCAAAAATAAAGATCTAACAAGGTCATATTTTAAATACCTTTACTGTGTGTGTGTGTGTGTGTGTGTGTGTGTGTGTGTGTGTGTGTGTGCGTGTGTGTGTGTGTGCATGCATGTGGGTTTGGGTGACCATGAAGGCCAAAAGAGGATGCTGGAGTTACAGGAGATTGTGAGCTACCAGATGTGGGTGCTGGGAACTGAACCCTGGTCCTCTGCAAGAGCAACAGATGCTCTTGACAGTGAGCCTGAGCCATCTTTTCAGCCTCAAACCACCATTTTAAACTTTCTTTAGTGTTCCTGCTGCCCAAAGGATAATGTGAAACTGGATGTATCTTCCAAATTCAGCAGCTTCTCCAGTCTTGCCATTTTCTTGACTCACTCTGCCTGTGAATACACACCTAGCCCCGGTCACTCCTGACTACTTGGGGCTCTCTTGTGTTCTTTTTTCAGCTGCCAGACCTACATGCATGGTATTTCCTCTTTTCAGAACACTTCCCATCCCTCATTTCTCCAACACTCCTGCATCCTCCAGCTCTTGTGGGAGTTATACTTTTTCTTTGGGAGGATTCTCTTTAGTCCAGGGAAGCAACAGTTACAGGAGGATGTCACAGAGACATACTATCTGAGTGTAGACTCTGCCCTGAGAAATGGTTGTGTGTGAAAGAGTTGGCCCCCGTTCCGTGCCCAGGGTTTTTTCTTCTGTTACATAGAGATAATGCGAATCATTAAAAGGCTCAGATTGAGGGTATAGATTACTTAGCATGGATGTTGGCGGATAAGCCTCAAACAGTGCCATACATGTTTATTAGTATTTTATCTGTCATGGTCATGGTGGCTGATCTTCACTGTCAACCTGACTAAATTTAGAGTCACCTAGGAAACACACCTCTGAAAGCACCCATCAGGGTGTTTCCAGAGAGGTTGAGCAGAGTGATTCTCACCCACACCCACACCTCTGCCCTGGACCACTGGTAATTTCCAAGTGTATATTTCAGGATCATATTGCTGTTAGCATTCTAGAGTTTTCTTTTTTTTTTTTTTTTTTTTTTTTTTTTTTTTTTTTTCTAGGGGAGGGGGAAGAGGAAGAGGAGGAAGAGGAGGAGGAAGAGGAGGAGGAAGAGGAAGAAGAGGAGGAGGAAGAGGAGGAAGAGGAGGAGGAGGAAGAGGACGAGGATGAGGAGCTGGAACTGGAGCTGCTAGAGTGCCTCTTCCGTTTTGCTGGGGTTGGCTCTTGAGGGCGACCCTCTCGAACAGCCTCCTTTGGGGCTGGGGCGGGGCTGGGAACCCTTTTCAGTGCCACCTCAGGTTGAGCAGGAAGGCTGGAGCCCTCAGAGTCACTAGAACTGGAGCCAGAGGAAGAAGAGGATGACGATGATGATGAAGAGGAAGAGGAGGAGCTAGATGATGAAGAAGAAGAGGAAGAGCTCCGACGTTCCTTAGCTGGTTGCAGAGCAGCCAATGCAGAAGGCTGCTGGGCCCCGGTAGAGGCAGTAGAGTTTTCTTTTACTAGGGTTTTGGTAATAATTGCTTGGTTTAGCTCCCTGCATAGCCCTAAGCTACATCTATATGGTTCTCAACTTATTTTAAAAGCATCAGTCTGGGCTCAGTGACACATATCTGTTATCCCAGCACCCAGGAAGCGGAGACAGGAGCAGGATGAATTCAAGCCTAGCTTGGGTAACGTAGTGAGAAAATCAGAGTGTCAATACCAAAAGGAGGAGGATGGCTATATGTGAGCTCATCTGATCATAAATTAACAGAAGTAACTGCAGGCCTCATCCCTTCTTTCTATTGGATGAGAATCACTCATAAGGATGTAAAAGGCAAGATCCCAGGCCCAGGGAGAGAGAGAGAGACAGGGACAGAGAGACAGAGAGAGACCTCTGTGACACCAGAGGTGTCTGGTGCTTCTGTGTATTACAAGGGTGTCAGCTATTGTCTTGCTGATTTTGACAGAACACCTGACAGCTTGAGACAGGACAAGTTTATTTTGGTTCACAGTTTGAGGGTACTGTCCGCCCCAGGCAGCACGAGGCAGCTGGTCATTTTGCATCTGCAGTGAGGAATCAGTGAGATGGACGCCAGTGCTCGGCAGCAGGACGACTGGCCAAAAGGAACATCTGCTCAGCGATGGCCTGACAGTCCTCTCCACTCTGTAAATGCTCCCTCCTGGCCCAGTCTCTTGAATTACAGGTTGCAAGATGGCCAGTTTATAAGTTTAACCCCCATCCACCAATTCCCCGGGGATGTGTGGCGCATTCTCCCTGTGCTTTGCTTCACCTCACAGGGGAGCTCTGTCTTCAGAGATCTCCACTCTTTGTAGAGTCACAGCTTTGCATTCTCTAACAAAGCCACAAGATGCTATGAATCCTCCAGGTCCCATCAAACATTACCTCAGCAGGGCTGCGTTTTAATCAAAGCCACCTCTTCCAGGATTTATTGAAACCTCACATTGCCTCTTACATCCCAGAGAGGACAGAACATCGGCTTAGCCGAGCTGCCACATAAGAAGACTCAGAGACAGAGGCCAGAGCTGCCAAGGGAATGTTTCATCTTCCACTAGAGAGAAAGCAGAACGAGGGGAAAAAAGCTGACGACTGTGTTTCCTGTCTTTTTTCCTCAGCCCCTTTCAAGTTTGTCAACAGAATGCAAACAGAACTGAAGGAGAGGCTTGCAAATCTAGTATTCAGATTCCACACATCCACACATTGTCCTGGTTTTGTTTGTGTAGATGGTATCAACTTAATACTTCTTGTAGCACCCATAAGCTCAAAAGCAGTGTAATTGCTTATCTTAAAACTCACCGGAAAGTGATGGTAGATCCAATTGTGTGTTAACATAATACATTTATTTGAAAACATCTGTTTTTCAGAACAAAAAGGGGAAATGAGAAGAGTGGTATTTCTTTTCACTTGTTTGGCAAGTCTTTCACTTTTAAAAATGTTTACTTAGTGTCTCTATGTGTGTATATACCCATGCCACCATGTGCACGCAGAGGTCAGAGGGCACGCCAGTGCTCGGCAGCAGGAGTTGGTTCTCTCCTTCTACCCGGGGTCCTGGGGATTGCACTATCAGGCTAAGCAGCAGGCATTCATCCACTGAGCCATTTCCCTGGCAAACTTCTTTAAGAAATATTTTCTATCTGCCTCTGCATTTGATCTGCTGCCAGATGTTTGGATAAGAGTAAACAAAGAAACCCCAACTTTACAGAAATATTTGATTGGAAAGATGGAACTGTTTGAATGGCCTTTGGAAATAGTTGTGACTATTTGTTTTGACCTTACACCAAAGTTCAATAAGCAATAGGTTCTTCATATTGTAGACCAAGAAGCAGTGTTACTTCTTATGTATTAACACGTGAGGGCCCATGGTTCTCATCCTATTGTTGCAATGCTTACTGAGGAGGACATTTTGTTGCTGTTTCTGAGACAGGGTCTTACTCTGTAGCATTGACTGATCCCTTACGCAGACCAGGCTGTTCTGGAGTTTGCAGAGACCCACCTGCCTCTACCTTCCAAAGTGCTGATATTAAAGACATGCACTACCATGCCTTGCTATTCAAACATAATTTTGTTAACAGCATATGTATGGTCATTTGGAAAATATTGGTTCATTGAATTAGGCACGTCTTTTAAATTGGGCACATTTCATCACACAATATTAAAAAAAAAAAATCATTGAATTGGCTCACAGAGCCAGATACAGGTTTTTCAAAATTGTAGTTTTCATTTGAAATCTTGAATTTTATCCTTGGCAACAAATACTGTTGGTTGCTTTTTTGAAGTGACAGGCTCAGATTTTTTTTTTTTTTTTGAGAAAACGTCTGCCATAGACCCAAGCCCGAATAACCATAATTTTCCCATCAATCAGTCATTCTTTCCAGAAAGTATGGCATCTCATGGAGGGAAAAGCAGCTAGTTCAGCTCACAACTCAGTAGCACAGGGCTTTCTCCGGAGACCCCCTAGCAGACATAGGTTTGTAATGAAAGTGTTCTGTATGTACTTCCTATATTTTTAGGATACCAAAATAGCCCCCACTACCTAGATTTAACAAAATCTATTTTTTCTTTTAAAAATTTAAGAAAAAAACTTTATTTAGGGTATTTTAAAGTGCATCTAACATTTTCTTTCATTGTGTGAGGGGTGGAGACACACAATGATAGTGACTGCTTGGACTTCAGCAGGGCTGCTACTGTAGTGTGCCCACCATTGCGTAGCAGTCACCACGGTGGCAAAGATTTGTCTGCTCTTATTGCTTTGAAATACTTTTGAAGTTGCTGAAATGATCTCTGGAGGCTGGCCTGACCCTCCAGCCTGACCTCCATGCTGTGAGAACACTGGCTCTGGCTTTAAAATGAGAGATACTGGCTTTCAGATTTAGAAGAACTGAGTTTGGATCTCACTTACTGGCTCTGGTGTGAGCCAGTGGCCTTCCTGAGTTCCAGGTGTTCAACCGTTAAGTGGTGACAGTGCCCTGTAGGATCTCACAGGACTAAGAAGAGGTGCGTAAGCAAGCACTCAGTGTGCATCAGCTGCTGCTACTTACTAAGTGCTCCCAGCTCCCTAGTGTAGCTCACCACAGAGGATGTTCTAGAACACGGAGTCCATAGAAAATGGACCACCCTTATGAGAAGACCCAGATCCAAGATTTGTCACCAAAGGCTGTGAGGCTGATTTGCTGCTGCTACCTCTGTCAGTTAAATCTCTGGTTTGAACTCAGTCTTTGAATCTTGTGAAGATTCTTGGTGACAAATGAACAACTCTGGATGATTCTCTACTGCTAGCAGAACAGTGCCTATGAGCATGCAAATGGAGACAGTCAGCACTTGTTTACCCCAGGCTCTGGCTCTTTTCTAAGTGCCTTACCGATATTAACTCTTCACACAGTGCTGTAAATAGCTACAATGACAATCCTCATTATACAGGTGTGTTAGCTGGGATTCAGAAAAGTTACATAATATGCTGAGTCACTCAGCCACATTGGTTGAACTTGGATTTGACCCCAAGTCATATGGTAGCACAAGTCTGTATTAGTTACTTTTGCATCCTTGTAACAAAATTCTGGAGAGAAACGACTTAAAGAACAAAGGTATATTTGGGCTCCCAATTTCAGAGGGTTCAGCCCAGCATATCAGAGAAGGTATAGTGGGCCAGTACAGTTCATATTGTAGTAGGCCAGGAAGCAACAGAAGTTGTCAGAGGGAGTATGACCTCAAGGATCTACCTCCCACCCCCGCAACCTACTTCCTCCAGTTGGGCCCCTCCTCCAAAAATTTCCCTGAACAGCGCTACCATATAGGAACCAAGGATTCTAGAGAAGATCCTGTAGAGGACAGTGCAGATCCAAACCATAGTGAGGCTGAATTATTTTTGTTTCCTTTAGTTTTTTTGCTTCTTTTTCCTATTTCTTTTTTCTTTCTTTCTTTCTTTCTTTCTTTCTTTCTTTCTTTCTTTCTTTCTTTCTTTCTTTCTTTCTTTCTTTCTTTCTCTCTCTCTCTCTCTCTCTCTCTCTCTCTTTCTTTCTTTCTTTCTTTCTTTCTTTCTTTCTTTCTTTCTTTTTTTGAGACAAGATTTTCCTATATAGCCTTGGGTGGCCCAGAACTCACTGTATAGCCCAGGCTAGCCTCTGACTTTCTGCTGTCATCCTGCCTCTGCTGTTGGGAGTACAGGCATGCACCACCACTTCCTATATAAGGTTGAATTCTTAAAGTCTCAGTGATAATGAGGAAAAAGGGAAAAGGGGGGGCATAGTAGTTTTCCGAAGGCTGTGTTTTGAAGTTGACCTGTTTAAAAAGAAAGGTTTGAATGAATGAGAAACTCCAGGAAATATGGAAATTGTACCAGAAAGCCTAAGCACAGGTGTAAACATCTGCACAGCATGATTTTGAGCAACGGGCTCAGTGTTAGGAGAGGTCATTTGAATGCTTTTCCTCTGTGTGACTCGAAGACTGTCTTTGAAGCCACAAAGACAAGAACATAGATTTAGAAAGCAACTTAGCTTTGTGCTGAACACAATCTATGGTCACAGCCATGGAAACTTGCGTCGGTTTTCAAACTCTAACTTTATTGCTGGGACATGGAAGATGCCAGGCCCACTCGCTAATGGAGTGCAGGTTGGATCGTTTTATTTGCAGAGCTGAAGCTGGAACCTGGGGCCCTGTGCATGCCAGGCAAGCACTCAGTCTATGAGCTACCTACCCTGCTTTTGTTCTGACTCTTTTTCTTTGACAGTTTCATACATGTTTACACCATGTCTTGGTCATGTATCTATCCATTCTCTCCTCTCCTACCTGATTAAAGAGACTCATAACTGGTCAGAATGCTGAGACTAAGTGACTGTATGCTCAGGCCTCCTTGGCAGCACCTAGCCTAAGCTCAAGGAACATTACAAAAGAGGGAGCAGAATGAACGCAAGAGCTGGAGTATGAGAGGGCACTGTGGAATCCTGTCTTCTAGACAGGACATGGCATTGCACTCATGATGGTGACCTGCACAAGACCCACTCAAGGTCAAGTTAGAATGAAGCTTAATGATGAAAAAGTAACAACACAGTTGACAGGCGTGGTGGGTAGAGACAAGGAACCGGGACACTTTGATTCTGTAGAGTGGGAAGCTAAGACATTCTGCTCAACGTGGATGGGAAAGAAATGAAGATTTATGTCATTTTTAAAAATTAGAGAGCTAATCAATACAGAGACTGTAGTGAGTCGAATAAATCCTTAGCTACCATGGCAGGAAGTCAATAGATTACAAATCAAGAAATACAGAGATGAACATATGATTTAGAGATATGGGAATAAACACGGGGAGGATCAAACCAGAAATGGCTTTGGAAAAAAAAGCGTTCTGTGGCTGAGGGACGAGTCTCCCAGGAACTGTCAAACTGTAATGACAAAGGATTGTCATTACAAACCTTTAAAATGCAATGAATGATTAAGTGTCTTAATAAGTTGAAAGATATCTTAGTTACTCTTCTATTTCTGTTATAAGACACCATGATCAAGGCAACTTAAAGAAGAAAGAATTTATTGGGGCTTATAGTTTCAGAGGGTTAGAGTCTATGGCCGTCGTGGCCAGGAGCAGGGCAGCAAGGTTCTGGAGCAGTAGCTGAGAGCTCACATCTTGATCCACATGTGCAAGGCAGAAAGAATGAGGTGGGGATGGCGGCGACCTACACTGACGCATTTTGAACGCGGGGAAAAAAAAAGAGCCATAAAAAACACAGAGTTATTGGGCACTGTGCAAAAACCGGAGAGGCTAGTCCCCCCCACCCCAGAACACTCACAGCTCCCAAGGGACTGTTAAAAGTCCCAGGGTAAGGCTCTCACCCATCTCTCGCAGACATGGAAGCCACTAAACCCAGGATTCGGGAACTCCCATTTGGAGAGGCGCCTGGTAAGATCGATCCCAACACACAGCAGGCAGGATCAGAGGCCACTTGGCATTAGTTCACTAGCCTATTGGACTCCCCACGCCTCAGGTAGAACTTATACTCACTTAAAAAATTTTGCGAGATAGTGGAAGTTTTAGCAAGGAACAAACAGGGGGCTCAGCGGGAGGTCCGCAGCCACTCGTGAAGCGGAGGGCAGGAGGTTCAGACAGAGTGCGGAAACCGGAAACACAAAGGCGGGCGGGAGGAGCCTAATCCCGCACACTCACAGCAGCGCAGCTGGGGAGAGAGCCCGGCTGGCAGGGCCAAATCCCTGTGAACCCACGGCAGGACAACCGGGGAGAGAGTCAGGCATGGGCTGGGCCAGGGATCCGTGCACCCACGGCTGAGCTGCTGGGGCAAGAGGTCCACTTAGGCAGCTGGGGGATCTGGGGCACTGTGCACCCACGGCCGAGCAGCCAGGGAGGGAGAGCCGCGGCTACGCAGACAGGGAGGGAATCAGACTCAGAGGCCAGGCCTGTGGCGAGAAGCCTAGTGAGAAACCAGAAATCGGGACCATGGCTGTATTCTGGAAAATCCAGACATAATAGGTGTGGAGCCAGACCCTGTCAGCCTCCGTGATGACAAACAAAGCCCACAGAATCTGTGCCTGGGCAAACAGGTCAATACCATCAGAACCATTACAGGCTGATAACTCAGAGTGCAACATAGAGAAGTCTGAATTGGGAGCAGTGAAACAATTCCGGTCCATTACTCACAACCTGGGATTAGGCTGCACCAGCTCACAGTGCCTCAGACGATTAAAACCACAGTGACCCTGAAATCCCCCTGTAAGCAACGAGAGATAGCTAAGTAACTCGTCCTCTGCACCAAAGCATCCACTGTGGATCCAAGCACAGAAAACGACAAGAACAGACAGCTAAACACACCCAATGGCCAAAGGTCAAAAAAAAAAAATAGAAATCAAGGAAATATGACGCCAACAAAGCAGAATTATCCTAGCTCATCCAATTCGGATGACCTCACACCAAAAGAATCACATGAAAACATTGACAATTCTGCATTATGGAAAGTGATAGAGTCCCTGCAAGAAGAACTTAAATCTATGAAGGAATTCAAAGAAGCCACAATTCTACAACTCAAAACAAGGAACAACACCATTAAAGAGCTCCAAGCCAAGGTGACAGAGCTTGAACAGGAAAAGGACAAGGCTATGAAAGATTTTCATACAAAAACAAGCAAGCTGGAGAAGGAAATGTACAAAACGAACAAAACCATACAAGACATGAAAATAGAAATAGAAACAATAAAGAAAACACAGTCAGAGTTAAAAGAGGAAGTGGAGAACCAAGGGAAGAGAACAGGAACTATGGAGGTGAGGATCAACAATAGGATGCAAGAGATGGAAGACAGGATCTCAGGCATGGAAGATTCAGTGGAAGAAATCAGTACAACATCCAAAGAAAATGAGAAGGCTAAAAAATCTCTCACCCACAACATCCAAGAAATCAAGGACTCAATGAAAAGACGGAACCTAAGAATTATAGGTATAGAGGAAAGAGAGGACTCCCGACTCCAAGGTCCAGGAAATATCTTCAACAAATTCATAGAGGAAAACTTCCCAAACCTGAAAAAAGAGATGCCAATAAAAATCCAAGAGGCTTACAGAACACCAAACAGACTAGACCAGAAAAGAAACTCCTCTCACCACATAATAATTGAAACTCCAAATGTACAGAACAAAGAAAGAATATTAAAAGCTGTAAGAGAAAAAGGTCAAGTCACATACAATGGCAGACCCATCAGAATTACACCTGACTTCTCCTCAGAAACTCTAAAAGCTAGAAGGGACTGGTCAGATATACTACAAGTCCTGAGAGATCATAGGTGCCCAGCCAGACTACTTTACCCAGCAAAACTCTCTATCGACATAGATGGAGAAAACAAGATATTCCATGACAAAATCAAATTTAAACAATATCTACCCACAAACCCAGCCCTACAGAAAATCCTAGAAGGAAAATCCCAACCCAGAGAAGAAAACTCCACCCAAGAAAACAAAGGAAATAGAAAACCCCTCAGCAACTAAACCAAAAGAGGCACAGGATCACCACCTATACCAAACTAATGGGAAATAACAAACCCAGGTCACTAATATCCATCAACATCAATGGACTCAACTCCCCAATAAAAAGACATAGGTTTACAGAGTGGATCCACAAGCAAGACCCTTCATTATGCTGTATACAAGAGACACATCTAACTACGAAAGATAGACACTGCCTCAGAGTAAAGGACTGGGAAAAGGTTTTCCAAGCAAATGGACCCAGGAAGCAAGCTGGAGTAGCCATCCTAATATCAAACAAAACAGACTTCCAACTGAAGTTAATGAAGAAAGACAAAGAAGGGCACTATATACTCATTAAAGGGAATATTCATCAAGAGGAAATCTCAATACTGAACATCTATGCCCCAAATACAAAGGCACCTACTTTCATAAAAGAAACACTTCTAAAACTTAAAGCGCACATCGATCACAACAAATTAGTAGTGGGAGACTTCAACACCACACTCACAACAATGGACAGATCATCAAGACAGAAGACAAACAGAGAAATATTGAGTCTAACAGAGATCATGAACCAAATGGACCTAACAGATATCTACAGAACGTTTCACCCAAACACAAAGGAATACACCTTTTTCTCAGCACCCCACGGAACCTTCTCCAAAATCGATCACGTAGTCAGACAAAAAGATAGTCTCAATAGATACAAGAAAATTGAAATAACACCTTGTATCTTATCAGACCACCACGGAATAAAGCTGGTCTTCAACAGCAAAAGAATCAACAGAAAGCCTACACACACATGGAAATTGAACAGCTCCTTACTGGATGACCACTGGGTCAGGGAAGAAATAAAGAAGGAAATCAAAGACTTCTTAAAATCCAACGACAATGAAGACACAACATACCCAAACCTATGGGATACATTGAAAGCTGTGCTACGAGGAAAGTTCATAGCACTAAGTGCTTTCAAAAAGAAAATTGTGACAGCTCATGTTAGTGAACTAACAGCTAAGCTGGGTGAATTGGAAAAAAAAGAAACAAACAATCCCAAGAAGAGCAGAAGGCAGGAAATCATCAAACTTAGGGCTGAATCCAACAACTTAGAATCAAAAAGAACTATACAAAGAATCAATGAAACCAAGAGTTGGTTCTTTGAGAAAATCAACAAAATAGACAGACCCCTAGCCAAATTAACTAAAAGGCAAAGGGAAAGAACCCAAATCAACAAAATCAGAAATGAAAAGGGAGAAATAACAACAGACATTGAGGAGATCCAGAAAATATTCGGGCATTACTTTAAAAATCTATATTCCACTAAATTTGAAAACCTAAGCGAAATGGACAATTTCCTCGATAAATTCCACCTACCAAAACTAAATCAAAATCAGATTAACAACTTAAACAGCCCAATAACACCCAAGGAAATAGAAACAGTCATTAATAATCTCCCAACCAAAAAAAAGCCCAGGGCCAGATGGCTTTAGCACGGAATTCCACAGGACCTTCAAAGAGGAACTAACACCATTACTTTTCAAACTCTTCCACCACATAGAAACAGAAAGAACACTGCCAAACTCATTCTATGAGGCCACTGTCATTCTGATTCCTAAACCACACAAAGACCCAACAAAGAAAGAGAACTTCAGACCAATCTCCCTCATGAACATAGATGCAAAAATACTTAATAAAATACTAGCAAACCGAATTCAAGAATACATCAAAAGTATCTTACACCATGATCAAGTAGGCTTCATCCCTGGAATGCAGGGATGGTTCAATATACGAAAGTCTATCAATGTAATTCACCACATAAACAAGATGAAAGAAAAAAACCACATGATAATCTCGCTAGATGCAGAAAAAGCATTTGACAAAATCCAACACCCCTTCAATCTAAAAGTTCTGGAGAGAATGGGCATACAAGGACCATACCTAGAAATAATAAAGGCAATATACAGCAAGCCAGTAGCCAACATCAAATTAAATGGAGAGAAGCCTGAAGCATTTCCTCTAAACTCAGGGACAAGACAAGGATGTCCACTTTCACCATATCTCTTCAATATAGTACTTGAAGTCCTTGCTAGAGCAATAAGACAACTAAAGGAGATCAAAGGGATAAAAATTGGAAATGAAGAAGTCAAATTATCCCTATTC
>CAJQZJ010033049.1:2041712-2068056 GCA_907164525.1 Lophiomys imhausi | reverse complement strand
ACACACACACACACACACACACACACACACACACACACACACACACAGGCTTAGCACCTTGGCCTGCCTTCATGGGTTTCCAGTAAGATGCTTCTTTCCTGTTCTCATTGCCCTCTGCTTAGCTGTAAGATCCCAGGAGCTCTGACTTCATTGATCTACCCGCCCAGCACTGGACAGGTCAGTCCTCTGTGTACTTCATATAATTCTTTTTTTGTACTTGGCATATGTGTTTTGAGCACCTAGTGAGGCCAGTCACTTTGAAGACTCACAGCCCTAAGAACATTTCCATGACAACCCGACATTGACTAATCCAGGAACTCCTCCTCTTAGCAGCAGGAGCTCCACCCACAGCTTGCCTCTTCAGCAGCATCTTCCCCACACAGCTGTGAGTAAAGGCAGAAACCTGGCCTTCCTTATTCTCTGCGGCATCCTCCGGACATGGTGTCTAGTGAACTATGGCTGCTTGACAAGCACATGCAGAGCAAGGAACCCAGGCTGAAGGTCCCTCTGCTGGGAACCACTTAGCTTGCATCTCTCCTTGGATCTCTAGGCTGAGTAGGGGACCTGTATGGGAGAGGCCCGTTGAAGCTGGATAGCGAGAGGGGCTCAAAGATAGAGAGCTTGCCCAGGGTGTGTTAAACCCTGACTTCAGTCTTTGGTTCTGAGGGAAAAGGAGACTGAGAGAATCTGTGGGTTAGGAAGAGGCTACTCAGCAGGAAGGATGATTCTAAGACTTTTGAGAGGTTCACTAAGCACTCAGAGTTTCTCCTTGATGTCACTTTTTGTATGATTTCCCCCAAATAAGAAATGAAGAGCTGAAAATAAGGAACCATGGGCTCGTCTTCTGAGGAAGTGAAGAAGGAAGAGATCTCTGAGATGTTATTCTGTTGTGCCCATCACAGAGAATGGTGTGTGTGTGTGGGGGGGCAGGATGGGCAACAGTTTTGAAGATTAGACTTAGTGTTCTTGTCTAATGAAAGCAGGAGAGATCCTGGGGCGAGGTGCAGCAAATGATACAGCTAAGGAGACTCAGAGCATGTAGGAGGACCTGAGTTCAATCCCCATTACCTGGAGTAGGAGGAGGGAGAGGGAGGAAGATGAGTGGAAAGAGGGAGGAAGAAGTGGGATGAAGGGGAGGAGGAAGAGAGAAGGAGAGAGAAGGAAAGGGGAGGAAGAAGGCAGATGAAAGGAAGTAAAAAGAAGTAAAAGGAGAAAGGGAGAAAGAGGAGGAGTAAAGAGGAATGGGGAAGAGAGGGAGAGGGAGGAGGGGGCAGGAAGGAGAGAGGAAGGAGGGGAGAATGGGAGGAAGAGGGAGAAGGATGGTGATGATACAAGCACATTCTACTCCTTCCTGGGCTCCGAATCTAAGCCCTATGTGAGATGGGCTCCAGTACCCCAATACCTCCTTCCTGACCCCCCCACCCCACCCCTTGTCAGCCACACTGGAGTTCTTGAGTATCCGAGCACAGTCCCACCTCAGTCTTTGCAGTTGGTGTTCCTTCTGTCTGGAGTGCCACTCCTCACATAGCCACTTGGCTTGCTTCCTCACCTGTTTCCACTTTGAACTTAATGTCACCTTCTTAATGAAGCCTACCTTGACTTCAGTACATAAATTTTCACATACACACCGCCCCACACATACACATTCCTCTAGCATACCTTCGCTATGTTAGGACTCTGTTCTTTCTTTCTTAAGCCAATGAGGTGTCCTTACAGCGGAGCCTGGGGGATTATATCTGGAAATCCACCTTGGTATTAGTGGCAGGGGCTTCAGACTTGATTTCGTAGTTCAGACTTTATTATTCTAGTCCCTGCCATCTCCCGCTGCTCAGGAGCGAAGCCCCATCAGAGAAGGAAAGCAGAAGGAGCCATTACAGTCCCGCACAACAGACCTCTAGCTCAGGCTAACACCATTACCTCTTGATTTTGTTTTTTTTCTTTTTCTCTAAAAACTTAGAGCATTTTGATCACAAACCAGATTCCTCTTTGGTAAAAAGCAATACTTTGGAAAGGAAAAAAAGTCAGAACCGCTTTATAATACAAATGTTAAAGCATTTTCCTCTAATAAACAGCTGTTTGGTTCTGTGTCCCACAATTTCAAGGAAGTGAGAGGATCTGTTGCTAATGTGTATGACTCCTCTGAGCCAGAACTAACTTCCATGGGGGCCAGGAGAGTTTTGTAATGGATGAGGTGTTGGGAGGTCCCTCCATAGCTACCTGTGATTTCCAGAATCACTGTAATTTAATGGGTAGGTATCGTCGTATTTCCAGGATAAAAATTCAATGATTCCAAACAGCATATGCTACAGGATGCAGAGTGGCAGTTATTCCAGCCCCTACATGTGCAGATAACAAATACACAGAGAGAATCTTAGGCATGGTGAACAGAAACAGTGTCTGCTGGGTTTGTATGCAATATGTCCACACAGCACGGGTTTACTTTTCTTTTTTCCTTCCCCAAGTTTGGATCCAGAATATTGAGGGAATTTGAAGATGAGACTGTTGGAGAGCCGTGTTACATCCCAGGACAAGATGGAAGAAAACAGATGGTAACAAGGGGATCATAGAGTGACAAGAGCCATGCTTCTTGGACGTTGAGCTACTGGATTGTGAGACCTCCTACTGGCTAGCCCTCATGCTCTACATGTATTATTAAGAGAGTAGTTCATAAGCACTTAGGAATCAAGCATCTAGGTCTTGGGAGACAGCAAAATGAGTGAAGTTCTTGCTACACAAACAAGAGGACCTGTGTTCAGACCCCCAGCAGCCATGTGAAATCGGTGCACAGTGGCGTGTGCCTGTCACCCCAGCATTGATGGAGGGGAGTAGAGGGGACGGGAGGAGCCTGGAGCTTGCTGGCCAACCAGTCTAACAAAAATACTCAGCCACTGTTGGGGATTGGAACAGGCACACTAGAAGCTTAAGCTAATCAAATTATGCTCCTGCCCACAATAAAGTTAATGCATATTTTGTGAGCATATACTACACTCTGGGCTCTGGGGCTAAGCTCATGGGAATGTGGTGGCTAGAGTTCTTAGATAAGGTTTCTTCTAACATTCAAATTAAAAGCTAAAATGATGCTGTTAGGACTTGCCTATCCTGTCTCATCCCAGCTGCCCATTTTTTGGCTCACACTTGCCCAAAACCAGTAAGAATCCTTTCGTGGTACATTGGTCTGCCATCTGTTGATCCCCACAGATGCCTGAACCCCTATAAGTACTGCATGAGAAGCTGACCAAAGGCTGCTCCCTGACTGACACAGCACCTAAAGCTCAAAGGAGTCAGCACAGTGATGTGCCCAAAGTTTAATCCTCAGTAAAGGGACAGCCATGAACCTAATAGTGTCCCCAACTTAGCAAGTCCCACACTCCAGTGTGGAAGCAGTAGGAGGTAGTTCATAGCTCGTGCGTCCTGCGTCTGGAGAGCCTCCTTGTGCTTCTTACTTCCACATGCTCAATGCTTCTTTGTAAAGGGAAAATGACATTGATTCGGTAGATGGGGTGTTTCTGCATAGCCAGTGCTATGGTGTTGAAACTCTGCTGGTTTTAGTCTTTTCCTTGGTGTTGCCTTTCAGACTCACAAGCAAAATTGGCAACTCTTAACATTATGTTCATATGTGTGGCATGTATGTATATGCTCATGGGTGTCTACACTCACACACACATGTGTGGGTATAGTGACCAGAAGTTGATGTCAAGGAATCCTTCTTTATCATTCTTTCTCCCATTTTTTTGAAATAGGAACCTAGGCATCACTAACTCAGCAAGACTGGCTGGCCAGAGAGCTACAGGACCTGCCTGTCCCTACCTCCCAACACTGGTATTACAGGTTTGCATCACCACTTAAGCGTTCTTTTTACATGGGTGCTGTGGATCCAAATTCAATTCTTCATGCTTGAGCGTCAAGTGTTTTGCTTGCTGAGCCACATCCCCACCTCCACCCCCCAGCATGATGACTTTTCATGATATTTGCAGCTATTGGACAGGTGTGTGCTAGTGAGTGACATTCAGGTTTTCCACGACAGAGCAGGTGGGATGAAACCCATCCCTCCAGGTCTGGGCTTTGAATTGGAGACAGGCAGTGCAGAGGTTTGGGTAGAGATATGCCTCGTATCCCTACCAGCTCTCAGGGCTATGATTCTGTGCAAACTACGTCATCTCTTTGAGTGTCTGTCTACTTGTTGGTAGCACAGAATGGCTAGCAGTAGACTTGCTTTTAGGATAATCATCTGATCCTGTTTATACTGTGTATCCAAGTACCTGGCTCATAATTAATGAGAGACAGCAGATGGGATCCCAGCTCTGGCTACCTGTGTGGAAGTCTATAAACTGTGGATAACAGTAATATCTAGTTTGTGAAGAAGGCATGAGGATCAAGTGATGTTGTTAAGTGCTTTCCTAGAGTACTGCTCAAATAGTGTATGTTTGTTGTTAAACAAACTAACAAAGTGTTCAGAGGATGGCTAGGAAAATGAACACAGAGCCTGACACAATAACAAACTTGGCATACGGAAAGTGATTGCTAAGTGTCAGCTGTTATTTGTACTGCTTTCTTGTGATTTCCTTCAGCGATTGTCATAGTCCATTCTCTTACTCCTTTCTTGAAAACACTGGATCCCACAGGACTGCTAACAGTATCTTACTCAACTCAAGTAACAATATCAGGAATAAGCGGCACATGTTCCTTAGAGGTATACCTTGTGGAACCTAGGATATAGGACAAGTAAGTCTGCCTGGCAGGGCCATCTAAGAGTGGACAGCTTCTAGAGACAGTGGTCATGTGTGTGATTTGGGGGGGGGGGAGGAAATGGTAGTCAAACCATGAATTTTCCTTCATCTGTGCATTTTTTAAAACTTTCAATGGCTCCCCCTTTGTTGTAGAATATCTGATCACATTGTGAACCCCAAGAAACTGCAAAAATCTTTTGCAGATGGGCCAAGCGCCTTTCAGCTAATGGGCATCTTTTTCCAGTAAGATGCCCAATCAATTTCAAATTGTGGGATGGCTCACCCTTTAATCCTAGAGCTTTCTGTTTACTTTCTGTAAACAAGTACTTGTTATGTGAATCTGCCCTAGCACACACCTTTAATCCAAGAGCTTTCTGTATACAGGATTAAATAAAGTTAACTCTAGGCCAAGAGTCGTAGCAAGAAAGCAGCTGACAGGGATTAAACAGAAAGGAGGGGCATTGAACTGGAGGGTACTTAAGACAGGAGGAGCTTTTTAGCTCTGGGCTTTTTCCTCTAGGGTTTTCACCTGAATAGGAACATCAGCTCTGTGCTTTCTCTGCCTCTCTGAGCTAGCAGGCTTCTACCTCCCATCTGACTCCTGAGCCTCCATTGGTAAAATCAAATGATTGAGATATTTAATTTTTTAAACAACACCCTTTTTGAGGAGGTAGTAGAGCTGTTTCTCAATGACAGCAATCTCATTTGCCTCAAGGAACCATGTCCAGAGCATTGAGAGAGAAGAGACTCACTACTCTTACCTGGCTCATTGTTATTACTACTTGTCTGGCTAATGCCTGAGTGATGAGGCCCTACATGTTAGCTTTCTTAGGAAGGCATGGGCATCAGCTATTGGAGGGCCCTAAGGTCCCTTTCCAGTAATGTGCTTTCTTGTTGTGAAATAACTGACTTTGGACTGGGCTTTCCCACATCACCTTGGCTCCTACCACTGGCTGAGCCCCATGATGCTGAGACTTCAGTTGTCAACCCAGTAACTATCTTTAAAGCCTCTCCTCCCAATAGATAGACTCAACTCAGCATGAAAGTGCATGGCTGGTGATTGGAGTCGGGGCTGACATTCAGTCCCTGATGGACCCCAAGGTCAAGAGAACTTGTTCACTCAGGTAGTGTGCCTTCTTCACAAGAGTTGTGCAGATGGGCCAAGGGCCTTTCAGCTAATGGGCATCTTTCTCCAGTAAGATGTCCAAACTTCATTCAGCTTACAGAAACTTGTCATCCCAAACAGGCTGCCCTATTGTCATGCACTCTTTCAGCATGGTTGTTTCCCCTCCATCTCCTTGCTGAGGCTGACACGTGTGCAAATGTGTAGCCTAAACAAATATCCAAACCAGAGGTGAAATACTAGCCTCTCTTTCCCTATACATGAACAACACACAAGGTAACTCACGGCAGGACCACAAGTATTAGAAGGGAAAGAGCACTGGTATAAAAAAGCTAACTCTCCATCTTAAACCAAGTTAATACTGTCTGACATGAATGAATCAAGAGCTAATGGCCAACATATTGTTGACAGAACCACAGAAACTGCAAAGGAAGTGGTTGGAAATGCTTGCTACCTGTGACTGCCAGGTACCATATTTTGAATCTGAAATGCCTCTAGGCACATATTCCGAATGTTTGCTCTCCAGCAGGGGGCACCATTTTGGGAGTCCTTGGAATCTTTAGATCTCTGGCTGGCAGAAGTACTTCCCTCGAGGTAGGCCTTTGAAGGTGCTTTCTAGTTCTTAGTTCCTGCCACTCTCTACTTCCTGTCTGCTGTGATGTGAACAACTGTTTTCTGCCATTTGTTTCCACTGTCTCAATGTCCTGGCCAAATGCATGGAGCCAAGCAATGACAGACTGATAGAAATTTTGTTCCAAAATAAGCCTTTCATCTCATAAGTTGCTTCCATCAGTGGTATCATTCTGGTGATGGCATTTGCAAAGTAGGACACCTGGCAAGGAGACAACCAGAGGTTAAGCCATCTCCAAGATCTCAGACTCACTAAAAGACGGGACCCAGGAAGAGCCCCAGGTCCCCTTTGCGGTTGTACTGTTCTCTCAGAGCTGCTACTAAAGGTGCGATTGTTTCTCTAGTAGAACAGAGTGTCCTTAGAGGGTCAGGACAGAGGGACAACAATCAACACTGGGATTTTTTGCTTCTCTTTAACCCTATGAATGCTCTTTTGAGTTGGAAGTGTTTCCATATTGCAAAGTATAACTTCCAAACTGTTAAAAACACATTTCTCCTAATTTACATAGTCAGCTGATGTCAAGTTTTATTCAACTCAACAGTAAGAATTCAGCTCCACTAGCAGAATTGTAAAACTGGTTTAACAGAGAAGGTAATTTTTTTTTCTAGTAGCAAAATTCTGAAATAAGGTTTTAAAGTTAGATGTAAAAACTGATCAACCCCCTGGAAAGCGCAAGCCACTATATCTGGGTTATCTTTTCTACTGACCAGGAATAATCCGCACTGCTACTGAATAAAAATTTTTGTTCATTTCTTCAAATTTTGAACTAAATAAACATACAATTACTGGATCTGAGTGTATTTCTTTAAAAGACAAAATTAAACAAAGGTACAGTTCCCCAGAGGGTCAGATCATCCCTTCCGTGAACTTGTACTTTGCTCTGTGAAAACATGAGAAGAACTTGGCACCATTTTGCCTGGTTTCTTGTACTTTTTTTTTCTCAAAATGTAATAATACCAATAGCCCATATTGGTCAGTCTTGGAGTGCTAGTGAGTGATCTTTACTCCAGAATGTACAGTTTCAATACATGAAACCAACAGGAGGGCTTCCCAGGCATTTACTGCCTGTCATGGAACCACAGACCAAGAAGACAGAATACTGTGAGGTAGGAAGAAGATGCTTGGGGTCTTTGTACCAATGAGGGCACAGCTGGGAGTGAAATGCTGATCAGTCAGTTGAGCACAAGAACGGTCCACTAAATGGATGGTTTCCATGGAGCAGGGTCATGATCCAAGGTGTACTAGTGGGAGTGTAGAGGTTAGATGGGTCCTACCTTCTATCTGGATACCATTTAGTAACTAGGGAAGTGACTGGGCACCTGAACACTAGTTGCTCTACCAACCAGATCAGTCATTTCTGCACTGTGGCAACCAAAATACCTGGCAGGCTTTACTCTTTACTTCATGGATCTTTGAGAGTCCTGGAAGGTTCTGGGAATTCAGCAGCGGTGGGGGGAGCTGGTGAGGGGCTTTGAACATGTGTTGTTTACCAAGACTAAGGGAAGTGTCTCAGCGCCCAAAAACATCATGGCTATGTATGTGGACACAGCACAGCTGTGTGTTCTCCGTGCTCCTGCTCTGACCTCTACCACCTGCCCAATCCTAACTCAACCCACGGGCACAGCTGACGCCACTTCTGGCATCCTGTCTTATAACTTTGGCCCACTTTCTTCTTGTTTTTGACTCTTGGGTTTTATGGACAAGGAGTTAGAAAGAATGCATGGGAAGGGCCAGAAAGGCCAGGAGGAGAAACTCAGGAAGAGCTCTGGCTTGTTCTGTGCCTGGTTTAGATGAGGTGACACGTGAGATCTAGGAACAGAGGAGCAGAAGTGGCTGTTTCTAAGCCCCAAGGACATATAGCAGTGTGCCTCAAAGAGAAGACCCATGTTTTTACAGAGTTTGCATTATGCCGGGTGGTATAGACAGGAAAGGTGTGCCTTGACAAATCTGAAGGTGCCTGGCACAGGGCTTGGCACACAAGACATACTCAATAACCCCCCCTTCCTTGCCTTCTTCCTCAACTGCATTTTTGCAGCTTCCCTGAAGGATTCTGAACACATAAATAAAGCTGAAACCCCATCTGGCTGAAAAAGTCAACCATCTGCAGATTTGGAAATATGGGGGAACTTCTAATGACTGGCTATTTTTTTTTTCATTTTTCAGCCAGATGTTTGGTGTCATTCAGGCCCATCTGCAGTGGAAACATCAGTTTATTGAACTTCCTTTCCATGATTTTAAGTTCCCTGAGCTATAATCCTGAGTGGGCTTTCTTTTCTTAATATCCAAAGCCCTTTTAATGAGTTATAAAGAGTAATTCATGAGCTGAGTATGAAAATAGAAATTTGCTCTAAAAAGGCCATTTAGGTAATTTTTAGGGCTTAAAGCTGGCAACCTACGGACAAAAATTAAGCTACAATGTGTGTACAGTTTGGATGAGTCCTTGTTTTTAGAAGGTGAACTATTTGCTTATATTTTAAAATTGAAATGTTTTTAGGCCTGATTTTCTTTGATCGCTTCTTTTCTTTTTATGTATATACATATAGTGTATATGTATGTCTGCATGTATGGTTAGACATATGTGTGTGCCTGTGTGTGCATATGTGTGCTTGTATGTGTGTACACAAGTGTGTTCACACATGGAGACCAGAGTCTGCAGTTGGGTGTCTTCTTTGATTGGCCTTCACCTTATATGCTGAGTCAGTGACTCTCACCTGAACCTAAAGTTTCCTAATTCAGCTAGAGTAGTTATCCAAATTGCTCAGGAAATCTCCTGTGTTTGCCGGGATCACACGTAGTCTGCCATAACCACTCAGCACTTACATGGTGTCGGGAATCTCAACTCTGGTTCCTTACATTTGTGTAACAAACACTTTCCCTAGTGAACCATCTCCCTGCCCCATGCTTGGCTCTTCTTTATCTGATGTATTGGGACACACTTGATACACATTTCCCCAGAGTTGGACTCAATTCAAGCCGACTAACAGTTGTCTTTTATATGGTCTCTCCACCATGGTGCAGTCCTCACTACTCTCTATTGCCCCCACATTGAGACTGAAGACTTGTCATCATGTACCTCCCTAAAATGTACTGTTGTTGGCTACCATACAGCTGGGGTAAATGAGTGTGAAGTACTTCCTTCATGTTTTATATGACCTGGCTAGGCCACATGGACAGTGGATTTATGACTTCTTAGCCTCACCTAAAGTTCTTATCTTACAACTGAATAAACTAAGGCCCAAGGGAGGCAAGAAGCATGAACGATTTACATGACTATTAGGGATAGAAATATGATTAATATCAAGGGCTCTTCACTGCTAGGCTAGTGGTCTTTCCATCATCTAAATGCATTGCTTTGCTTGGATCTAAGGCTTCAGTGGAATTTTTTTTTTTTTTTTTTAATGAGAGAGATGCCTAATGAACACATTCTCATTCAAATTCACATACTGCCTTTGAAAACATGCAGCAGGTTGGAACTTTGAATGCCTTGCCTGCTTTCCAGATAATGAGTCAGGCAATTGCTTGGGTTTCTCTCTGTGGGTGTCTCTCCATAGGCTGATTGGTTTCTCATTCAAAGTGGATCTTTTGCTGCTCTGAGTTTGTTCATGTCTGGTGACTCTGGTGGACTTTCCTTTGCTGCACAGACAAGCTGAATGTTTTCAGAGCTGAGACTTCTGAATGGAAAAAAACCATGTGTCTAGGCATTCTCACAAGTCAGTGTTTGTATCAGCAGCAAATCAGATGCTAGCGCATGAGCTAAGGCTCTCTAGAAATGCTCTGAGAAGCTGTAAGCCTCAGACTACATACCACCTGCCAAGTTGAGTTGTATGACCTTGGGTAAGTTATGGGCCTTCTCCCAGCCTCAATCTCCTCATCTTTAAAGTGGAGCTAATGACAGTACATGCAAACCCTGAGCTCCTCTGAAAATGAAAGACCTAATTGTTCAAACATTTGGAAACAATACTATTACATAGCAAGGGCTGAGTATAAACAACACTCTGCTGGGTCACAGGGGTGACAAAAGGAAGTAGCCACCTCTCTTAAGTGCCATCGTCCTCATGAGCATACACAGTCATCCCCAGGCCCACTGTAAACATGGTGGCTCTAAAATTATCATTGCTTGGAGGATTTTTAGGAATTTTAGATCCCAGGAATGCACCACAGATCTATGGAGGCATGGAATATAGTTGTGGAATCTGATCATCATCATCATCTAGTTAAAAAACCTATTCATGAGATTCCAATGACCAACCATGTTTGGGGACAATTGATATTATATTTTTTAGATTTGAATACTTTTGCTGTTAAAGGGCTCATTATCCCTGGAAGCTTCTTACCCCACACTGGGTAGTTATTAATATATTTAGGTAAAAGCTGTCTCCCTTTGGTTCATGCACCAAACCCCTTGAGACCACATAGAACATTTCAAATCTCTCTTCCAAATGACAGCCTTTCATATGTTTGCACACAGCTGTCGTGTCCCTCCAGAGTATTCCCTTATTTGGGACAAAATAGTCACATTGTCATATGGCTCTTAAAGTATAAAAAAAAAAGGACCCTTCTAAATTATGTGTAGGGGAAAAATGAGCGATAATACTCCCTGCACGGACCCTTTGATGTTTAAAGGACCAGAAGATGAGGATGCCGCCGATGTTCTGAGATAGTCAGAGTGAATAGTGAATAGAAATGGCTATTTATCTTCATCATCACAGAGAATGGAGGTCCCAGGATGCATCCTAGCTGCTGCATATGTCTCTCCTCATGCAGAAAGCAGACGCTCTCACAAATTCTTTGAACACTTGATGTGTTCAGTCCATTAAGAAGAATCTTGGCTTCAAATTTTAGACAGGCCCATCTAGATGGTAAAACCTTTTCAGATTCATAATGGTTTATGTATCTTGCTGAATGGAATGCTTCAAAAATGTAAAAGGTAGTTCAGAAAAACTATAGGAAGACTCCAAGTTTTCTCAAAAGAATTGTCTTGCTGGAGAACCCACCTTCAAGTCATCTAATTCTTTCCCAATTTCTTTTCTCACTTACCCCACTAAGCCTATGGACACTTGGTTTGGGTTCTGGTCCCGTGCATGAATTCTAGGCATAGAGACTCGTGTGGAAGAGAAGAGGAAACACTCTTTAGGAGGGTTTGAGTAAAGATTCAGAAAGTTTAGGCCCTGATTTTATCCTGACAGACTTTTAAATAAATTAGATAGGGTGAGGGATGTCAATATTGGTGTCTGATTTTACATTTCCAGAATATTTCCAAGTGGCAGAATGACTGTAAATGACTAAACCTGATATACTTGCATATGATATTTGGCTGGAGAGGAGCTTGAGGTTTTTTCTTTTTCTTTCTTTCTTTTGTTTTTGATACTATCTATGTAGGCATCATCACATCTACCAAATCATAACATTGCAGATTCAATTCATTATTGCCAGCAGAGCAAAGGAAATGATGGAATTTCCCCAAGGTGAATGACCTCATGCTACTCAAGTTCAAATGGTCAGAAACAATCACATTCGATGTTTGGGAAAGAATCATTTCAGGATTTCTGTCAGTACACTGGATACAGTGTAAGCTTGAGTAATGCTAAGTAAAAACTATCGACTGATTCTAAATCAGTAATTTCCTGGGTTAACTGAGACTTAAAAGGGACAGATATTTTAGCTATGTGAATAGAAACCATTGGCCGCATTACTTGAGTTTCCTGACTTCACAGGATTCTCACCTAAAGTACCCCTTTCACTCCTAGGTTTCCCACCAGTTGCAAATCTGTGTTGGAAACAGAATCAACTGTAGTGGCGCTATAGTCGGGAGAGTTCAGAGCATCAGGACGTGGGAAGGAGGCCAGAGAATGATGCAATATTACACTAGCGAGTGATGTCACAACATGATTTCCTAAGTCATTTACATAAATGCGAATTCCAAAGAAACCCTGAGAAATGCCACCGGGAATGCAGGTGGAGGGAACCAAGGGTGACTGAGGGGGAATTTTCTTGACTATCACTGTGATAAACTTCACCAATTTCCTGGAAGCCAGAGAAATAACAAAAACCAACCAACCAACCAGTCAAATAAAACTCCTCCTGAATGCCCTTTTAATTTAGCAGCTCCCTTAGGCAGCAGGTTCACAGGGCTCTGATGGTCTTCTTCTTTTTTCACTCCTCATGATACCCAAGCATTGTCCAGTGAAACTGACAGTCACCCTTCATTCTGTGAAGCAAGTTTAGTAGTAACACAGGCTTCCTAAGAGATTCATGCTCTACAATTGGCCTGCCTGCCTCGTTATAATTTAGAACAAATCCTCTAATTTTTAAAATTAGAAGCAATGAGTTGTAATTCTTCGAGATGGCCTCATCTAAATGTCAAGGAAATACATTTGCTGGTTCTGGAGGTGATTTATGAATGAAGTCAGGTGGATAGTAAACACCAAGGCTTTAGTTTTATTTTGACCCCAAATAATGAAATACTTATTCATAAGGACATTTTCTTTAGATGTGGGGGTGTGGGAGTTAGGTTTTACATATTGTTCCCTAGTACCAGTTGGCAATGGAAGTTCATAGCAATGTCTAATTAGATCAAACTCAGAAGAAACCAGTAAGATTTTATTGGGAAAAAAAAGTAAGCAGATCAGAGTGCGCAGGTCAGATCAGTCCCTCCTCACCTTCCTGTGTTCCCTCTCTCCATTCTGTAATAATCCTCATTCACCAAAATGCAATTAAATAAACCCAAAGTCTCCTCCTCTAGACAGAGATCCAAGCAGTTCCCAACATGCCTAGAGATTCAGGATTAGAAGATTTCCCAACTGCAGAAGCTGCTTAGAGTGTTACAAAATCACATCACATTTAGCTTAGACCAAAACCAATCAACAAGACCCAATCCTTCCAGCACATAGCACCAGCCTCAGTGGAAACATAATCCGGACCCTCGCACATTTTCAACAACTATTTCAACTGTTTTTCTTTCCCTCCACTTCCTCTATTTTCCCCAGCACACGTCAGGACATTAGAAGCCTATCATTCAGAGCCAGTGAGAAGAATTTGTAAGTACCTTCCAAGCAGCAGGTCCTCCACAAGCCAGAGTGGGTCATTACTTCTTCATTCTTCCTACTGGTTTCATTGTCACTTGTAGATTTAGTCCTGCACACACCTCTGGAATATAGCCAGTAGTCCGTGCCCACTGCAATGGTCATTAAACTAAAGGCTGCGAAGGCTCCCACAGTGGTGATCAACATCTGGATACCTCGGTCACACATCCTCATAATTCTTCATGGTACTCTGAACGGCTGGGGGTTGGAGGGGAAGACTCAGTACCAGAGGGAAGAATCACTCTGCGGCTGGTTAACCTAAGACGGCCTCTTCCAAAAATCCCGATCTCCTTTTGTCAGCATCCACGGGGACTTTGGGAAAGCTGGGATTTCCTGTCTTGAGCTCTCTCCAGTTCCCTGAGTCCTCTATGGCCCTAGGGAGGGTGCGGGCTCCAGGGGGTTGGTCCACATCACTGCCGCGGTCAGAGGATTCCTGGCTTGCTTTCATTCCTCAGGAGCTTGGTGAGGACGAGCATTTGTGCAGTGCATGGCTTTGGAGCTTGGAGCTGCCTGCTCGGTTTGAGATGCGCCTGGTTTCTCGCAGCCCCAGGAGTCTCAAGGCAAAAGAAACCCAGAGAGGTCTGGTGTATGAGCGTGTGTGTGTGTGTGTGTGTGTGTGTGTGTGTGTGTGTGTGTGTGTGTATGTGTGCGCGCGCGCGCGCTCGCGTGTGTGTGTGTGTGTGTGTGTGTGTGTGTGCGCGCGCGTGCGTGCGTGTGTGTGTGTGTGTGTGTGTGTGTGCGAGCGCGTGTGCCGGGGGTGAGGGCGGATGGCAAAAAATAGCTTTGCTGGGAGGCGAGTCGCGGAGAAGAGTGTTCACTGCTTCCCCAGCCTCCCAGGAAAGCTCTCCGCCTGCTCTCCACACCCCTGGGCGAACTGGAGAAAAGGGAGAGTCCTGGAGCGGGGGCCGGCCACTTACACCGGAGGGTGAAGTCCGTGGTGCTGAACGGACAGCTCCCCGCCTGTTGCCCAGCCTCCTCTTATCAGTGCCGGGTCGTTTGGAGGTCCGCCGTGCTGAAGGGACAACTCCCTTATGCGGCCGCACGTTAGCTCTTTTAACTCCTAGTCTAGGGACCTGGGGTGCTGAAGGGTCGCTCCCCTAACACTCCCCTAGCCAGCCAGCTCGGCTCTGTGTACTCAATTTCACATCCTGAGCAAAGTTTCGGGAGCACAGGGCAGTCAGCACCAGGACTTCAGGGCTCTTCAGCACAGCGGATACCGCTCCTCGGAGGAAGGTTTAAGGACAAGGGCCAGGGAAAGAAGCCCACAGCGCACTCTGGTGTGCGTGTTCTCTCGGCGCCCATCCAACGCAGCATTCTCTAATCAATCCTCCCCCTCACCCCTGAGCCCAATGAGCCAGATAACTTTGCCCTTTGCTGCAGGAGTCCACTGGAGAGTCAGAAGCCAGCCGGGAAAGATCTAATATTCTTAAAGGGATTGGAGGCTCTGACTGACGGTTCATTTGGGTGGGCAAAATGTTGTCTGTGTGTATCTGTCTCAATTTTGTTCCTCAGAAAGCAGACAAATATGTCTTCCCTCCTCTCTCCGGAGGAGACAGCGTCCTCACATCATATATATATATGAACATATACCTCCGAAACACTGAAGGGACTAAATGTATGTAGACTGTTGTTCTCATATCAGGGACCTTGGATGAAAAGATGTAAGGGTTTGGTCTCTGAATACGCTTCTTAAATATTTTAACACTTTTACATTTGAGGAGGTGGTGAATTCAGGATGGGAGAGCATTGAAAATGTCAGCTTCTTTCCAAAGGCCCTAGTGCTGCTCATTTGTTAACATCTTCTAACTCAGACCAGGAAGCAGGTGTAATTAGGCCTGGGTTCCTTACTAGCCCAGAACACAAATACCATCACACACCTGCGAGTTCTTACTCTCAGAAATAGCAAATACTGAAAAGAGCCAGCATAGACCAGCTTCCCGGTTCCATATGTTCTAGCATATAGATAAGGACACACTAAATTGACTTCAGCTTCCCCCCAAATTGCTCTGACCATTTCTTTTCTTGTGGCATGACAGGCACATCAGTACCATTTGGGTGCTTGGAATTGAGGCTCCATGGGCTGTTTCAGCAATGCCTGAGATGTGCCCACAACCAGCTGTCATATTTGAGTGTTATTTAACTGGACAAACATATAATGGAAAGGAATCATAGGCACATATTCATTCCCCATGGTGCCACCTCGGGCTGTCAGAGAGCTTCTATTTAGGTAGCTGAGAGGTGGCAATAAACTGAAGACATGTCAGATTTGACTCACAACCTTTTTGTGAGTTTGACTTTTTATTTTTATGCTAATGTCATTTGATGATTTGATTCTTGGTGTCATATATGCATACATGTGCACATATAGGTTTGTGTGTGTAGTTGTGGCATGCATAGCTTAAGTGTTATGATCAATTTTGTCAAGATTTCTGAATGCCTATGAATTTGTTGTAGATATAAAGTAGATATTTGAATATATGTATACACCTGTATGGTGCAATTTGTGGGGTCATGTTATCATGTTTTATATAAATACAAAGCTGAATGCTTGCATGGATGTATGTGTATGGATGTAAATATGCAGGTACAATGTAGATTTGTCAGCTTATATGTGTTTAGTTTCATATATGTACATATCACAGTTTATACTGAAAATATAAGATATAACAAAATGAAACATAAGCTTTGGGCCAGGACTGTAACTAACTGGAAGCATGGCAAAAGATAAATGTGGGAAGATGCATGAGCCCTCCTTTAAGTGGCTTAATGTCCTTTTCCCCCTATATAGAAAATTTGCTTCTCAGTAATGATTATTGGTATTCTGGATCACTATTATTTGTGTTGATAATACAAATATTATTTTTATCGTTAATACAAATAATATTGTTAACTTTTTGTACAATTTTCTTTTTTTATTTTGTGAATTTCACATCATGCATCCTGTTCCCTCTCATCTCCCACCTCCCCTCAGACCCACCCTCCACCCTTGAAACCTCTTCCCACATTAAAAAAAATCTCATTGTATAAGCTTCAGTGTGTTTCAGTGTGTTCCACGGTATTCCCTTTTGCACATATTTTTGCTTGCAAATGTTCATTATAATGACTCCTTGGTCTGGTATGAGGCCAATGCCTTCTGCTACTTTGTCAGTACTGGAACCTCACTGGACTCCTCTCAGATATGCTGTTACTGTCCTGTGTCATGGATATCCTATAGTTTTGGGTTGTGGAACTGGTCTCTTCTTGCACTCTGGCAGTTTATCCATGGGGTATATATTGGGGTGGGCCAACTCAAAGCCCTGGTTCTGGGCCTGTAACCCCCACTTGCAGGGCATGCTCTCCCAAGTGTTTCTACAGGTGAGGGGTTGGATCAGCTCTCCTGTTTTCATGACTCCATCAGGGCCAATTCTCCTGCCTGCTACCTGTGGTGAGAGCAAGATAGTGAAGGGGATCTCTCCCTAGCCAACATCCCCACAAAGCAGACAGAAGGCAGGAGGCTCTCCCACACTCACACCCCCAGAGCTGGCTCACCCACACCCCCACATCCAGGACCAGCTGTACTGTGCTGCCCAGGTAAGGTGCAGAGCCTGCTCTCCCAAGTGCTAAAGCATGTGAAGGGCAGGGACAGCTCTCCTGCTCTTATAATCCCATCAGGGCCAGATCTCCTGTCTGCCATTGGTGGTGAAGGCCAAAAGGAGGGGATCTCTTCCTTGCCAACACCACCACAAAGCAGATTAAAGGCAGGACTGGCTCTCCTACACTCACACCCTCAGGGCTGGCTCATCTACAACTCCCTCATCCAGGGTCAGATAGGGCTCCTCTAGTCTCTGGTTTGCTTCCTGACCTGAGAGCCCATCTGGTGCTTGCCTGGTGTTTTGACTGGTGGTTGACACAGATTAGCTCCCCTTCTGAGTGTCATAGCTTCAAAGCAGAGTTGGTATCTGGCTTGCTTTTTCCCTGGGAATGTAGACTGAATGTAGACATAGTCCCTCTTCTTTCTTCCACATACTGATGCACATATGACATCTGCAATGCCTCTAGGGGCAGTGATTGTTAACTTTTAAAAAATGGTCTTAATGTAGTTTAAGCTGATCTCATACATGTTATGTAACTGAAGGTGGCCTTGAACTGCTCTTCCTGCATCAGTGCCTGGAACGCTGGGATTACAGGGGTGGCTGTCACACACAGCTTGATTGATAATTATTAATTTAAAAGGCCACATAGTTACATGAAGGTGAAGTTGGTCTTTTAAAACTGGGAGGTTTTATAAGATAGGTGGATATTTTCTTCTCTCTCTCTGAAACTTAAATAATATGAAACAATTAATAACAATCAAAACAGCCATTCCTGGGTCTGTGCTAATCTTCCCTTATATCAGCAGAGGTAGGAAAGATGCTCTCTGAAGCAAGGCAGTGATGGTTGGAGGGCTTGGTTTTAGGGACTGTGTGTTCCATGGCTCTATTCACCAGATGCACAGCAGAACAACAGCAGCCCCATATCTACATCCTCACATATGTGACAGAAGGCTGACATACTTGGTGTCCGGCTGGTGGAACTGAGGATCCAAGTAGGCTACTGAGAAGAGGAGCCAGGTGCTCAGGAAAATGAAGAGGACAATCACAGTCAGAAAGTAGAAGAGAAATGGCTACAGTATCCAAGAGTAGAGCTTTGTGCTGGAGCTTGGTGACACAGATCAACCTTGGTAACCTCTGTCCAGAGCCAATGCTAACTTGAATGTGGGAGCATGTGGAGCAAGTCAGAGCACCTGACTGAAGTGGAAGCCAGAGGCAGGGAGCTTATCATTTAGGTCCTAATAATTTCTCCTCACTCACTAGGGGATGACCTCAGCTTTTCATTCAGTGAGATGTGTAGGTGTGCACATGGGTGTGTAGGTGTGTAGACACTGCTGCTGGGCCTAGAGAGACTTACTCATTCCCACCACTAGAGGGCTCTTTCACCAGTTCAATCAAGATTCAAAGCATTCTCTTAAGGAAATGGAGCCAGAGGCTTCCTCCTATTTGCCAATGATCCTTTTTGATCCTGCTCATTTGGCAGGAGACTCAGGAGGCATTCCAGCAGCTTTAAACTTGTGTGTCTTTCTTTTATTTCTTTTTTTTTTCTTCCACTGAACTCTTGGCTTGCCATTAGCAGTCATAGTATATTTATTTGTGCCTTTTCTCACCTGTTAGGGTTCCACTTAGGAAAATATTGCTAACAGCTAATTCAATTCTGTAATTGTCTGAAGTGCTCACCACACATAATACAATCATCTCTGTACTTGAAACAATGACATAAGTCTCATTTTTCCAAGGAGCAGGAGACACTGTATTGGTAAGTATGTTTTGCCTACAAATATCAGAAACTCATTGGAGCTTGAGAAACTGGGGAGTGTGGTACAGAAATATGGGGTATATTTTAAAGAACCAAAAGACAAAACTTCAATTAGAATAAGAATCAGAATTGGAATCCTGAGGTGAAATTCACTGGGATCCTTCATGGCATCTATGTTTTCCAGCTTGGCCTCTTTTTACATTCTTAGAAACAACGAGTTTGCCTCCCGTGTTGCAGCACTCTCATTGCTGTGGAAGAATAGCACCCAACCTAAGTAGCTGTCAGTGTTGGCGGGGTGATCTATTGGCTCCTGGTTCATTCAGTGAGATGGTTTCAATTCATCATGCAGAGAATGCATGTTAGATCAGGGCAGCTCATAGCATGGCAGCCAGGAGGCAGAGAGGGAGGAAGGGAAGAAAGGAGAGAGAGGGAAGGTGTGAGGGTTAATGTCTCTGGAAATGACCTCATAGATACACCCAGAAATGGGGTTTCTTGATCTCCCAGGCACTTCTCAAGCCAATCAATTTGACAATCAAGGTCAATTCTCACACCTCTATGCTCTGATCTTCAAGATGGGAGCTAGATTCAGCTCCAATTTAGAATACCCAGACAACCTAACTGGTCTAGCATGTGTTGCTTTAAACTGCTGCCAGTCAGATGGGCTCACAGGGAGGAAATCCTATGACACAAACTGACAAAGAGGACCATACCCTGTGAGCTGGGGAAGGACGGTAGAATGCAGTATCCCAACACTACAGAAAGAAACCAAGGCACACATCTTTGACTGTGAAAGTAAATATAGAATCTGGACATTTATAAAAGTGGCAAAGATATGGGCTAGAAAGATGGCTCAGCAGTTAAGAATACTGGCTACTCTTCCAGGTTCAATTTCCAGCACCCACATGGCAGTTCACAACCATCTGTAACTCTACTTCCAGGGAATCTGATACTTTCTTCGTACCTCTAAGGCTACCAGGCACACACATGGTAAACAGACATACATGCAAGCAAGACATCCATACACTAAATAAATAAATAAAGTTTTAAATGTCAAACATGGTCAATAGAAGAACTGGCATTATGCGATTACCATATCTGAAGCAGAAGATGGGGTGGGGTGGAGTAAGCTAAAAGAAGAGAAACATGGGTGCCTGAGTACCTTGGCTTGTCTACCATAGCTGCCTTTTCATTTCAGCCCTCTCTGTCCTATATGGTTTTAAATCTTATGCAAACATACTTTGGTAAATGTTTAAAGTTAGTTTAAAAAAACCAATGAAAACATGAAGCAGCAAGGCCACCCGTCCACTGCTCTCAGCCAACCTCTTGCTTTTTCAATACAGAAATGCTAACCGTTTCCATGAGCTATCTCTTTACGTCCTAATGCCTGGGGTTCTCTTCCTTGAAATATCCTGTTCACTGGAAAATGTCAGGGTGTGTGGGGGATGCATAGCAAGATGGCTCAGCAGGAAAAGGTGACTTGCTGCTAAACCTGGTGACCTGAGTTTGGCCTCTGGGACTCACACGGGAGAGGGAAATATCCCCCTTCGAGCTGTCTTCTGATGTCTACATTCGTGTCTTGGCAGGCATGTACCTGTATACATATATACATATACACATAAATAAAGAAATGGAATAAAAAAGTAATTTTTCATCTACACAAGTTAAAATAGATATCTTGTGGTTTGCTTCACCATTTCACTTATTTCTGAGCTCAAAAGAGGTCACAATCTCAGAGTATCCTCCCTTACCTGTGCTGTCTGAAATATCACCCCGTATTTCTCTCTCACGTCTCTCTGGTTTGTGCTGTCAGCATTTGTCATACCCTAGGGCACAAACACTCGGATGCTCCTATGTGACAAGTCTCACTGTCACTACTACATTTCTTCAGCCTGCTTCTTACCCAACCCTATTCTAGCTTTACCCTCTCTTTCCTGATGAGGGTGCTGCTTCGTCTAGTTTACACCTACATTTCTTGACCTCAGACTGGTGCCTAGGATTTAGTAGCTACTCAGAGAGCATTTGTTTAATCCATTAATTGTTTAATTAATCATTAAGCTTCAGGCCTACAACTGTAAACTCAAGCAAGAGGCATATTGTTCTTGATCACCTGGACTGTCAGTCTAAAGGAGTGGACAGTGGTAACTCGGAAAATAAGAATACTTGCAGCAGCAACTTGCTGTTGGATGGATACACTTCACCAAACTGGTATGTTCACATAATCTTGATCCTGACTGTCACAAACCATAGCTGCATTTCTTGGGACAATTTTTTTCAGCTTCCCGAAGCTGCCTTTCTCAAGGAATCACATGTCCCTCAGGGACAGAGAGCCTGCAGCCAGAGGACAGTAGATATGGGAATGAAAAAAGCAACCATCGTGCCAGAAGGAGGAACTGTGTGTCCCACAGTCACTCATGAATCAGGCTAAGACTTAGGTGTCACTGAGACCACATCCTTGCTTGTCTTTGTCCTTTCCTGTGGTTTTTAGACTATAGAGTGCATTAGAATCACTTACAATGGGGCTAGGGATGTAGCTCAGTTGGTAAAGTGTTTGCCTCACACTTGGGAAGCCCTGACTTCCATCCCCAGCGTCCCATGAACTGGGCATGGTGGTACACATCTGTAATTCAGCACTCTGATGGTAGATAAGGAAGATTAGAAGTTCAAGGTCATCCTCAACTACACAGTGAGTTAGAGGCCAACCTGAGATACAGAAAACTCTCTCAAAACAAATTGTTCTAGTTTTTGTGATTGTTTGTTTGTTTTGTCATCTTGACACAAATGTAGAGTTTATCTGGGAAGAGGAACTTCAACTGGAAGAATATTTCCATTAGATGTGTCTGTAAGCAATCCTGTGGGGGCATTTTCTTGATTAATGATTATTGCGGGAGGGTCCAGGCCACCAGGTGAGCTGGGTTGGGTAAGAAGCAGGCTGAAGAAATGTAGTGACAGTGAGACTTGTCACATCAGTTAGGCAGTAGAGAAAGGTACAAGGAAGAGTGATATTTCTACCTTTTAATTCTTATTATGTCCTATGGAGACACTATGAATTCCCAAACATTGCCTGAATAAATTTCCCATCCTTAAAAAGGTAGATTTAGTCTCTCAAAATGTTTTAGTCTCCAGGAGGCTGCCAGTCCTTCTATTTTAATTCTGACTTAGCTAGGCCCAGCCTAGGGGGAAATGTTTTATTTTTTTACCCCACAAGGGGGTAGTTGAGAGTGGGTCTACAGGCCATTAACAAATAGTACCACTTGGGGACCAAAATGAACGGGAAGTTCAATAGTGATTTGAAAAGCTTTGGGGAAGTGATCAATTATTTTATACCAGTTAGTGAGGGAAATGGTGTGATCTCCAGTAAACTTGAGAATAGGATGGTCATTATGAAACAGGAAACACTTAGAGGTCATGGGGAATTCCAGTCGTGTGAATCCTGGTTTTTTCCTTTCTAAACACTGTCCTCTCTAAAGGTTTGAATATATCTACATTCTTTCAAAACCTTGTCATTCTGGTCATTTCATGTTCTCGATGGCACTTCTAGCTTTCCAAACGCAATCTCTGTAAGTCACACTCCTGCTCATACAGACATTTTATCCTGGCCATCAGAAGCTGTGGCCTGAGGAAGCACTGGTTTTCTCAACCACCTCTGTGTTATCTTTATTTCCTGCCCCTGTGTGCTTGGTCCTGTTGCTTTCACCCCCTTGGGGGTCAGAGTTCTTCAATTGATGGGCTTGGGTGGTGAGTTGGGGTGCATAACTGGGGTGAGTTGAGTTGGAGGTCTTCAGCCTCCATTGGAGTGTTTTACGGTCTCTATAAATTCCCCTCACTGGAACACCATGCTAGTGCTTGGGTTTACAATGCCTGTGACCTAAACTGTGTGGTTCTCTGCCTAGGGCAGGTGGATTCTTCCCTCAAGAATAAAGGATAATGCAAAGATCTGTGAAACAAGGTCCTGGCTTCTCTTGTAACACAGTGACTTGACCTGTCTGATTTGATGTACTCCTTGGTGATTTGCTCCAAAGATGGCAAGCTTCCCTGTTGTGGGAAGCTGGGTACTTGCAGTCAAACGATACCTTGGTCTTAAAGTGCAAGCCCTAGGCCTGCTGTGCAGGAGCATTGGTAGAGTGAGCTGCAGCAGTGGCACAGCAAATCACTTATCCAGTGGACTTGATTGGATAGTAGCTAGGAAGTGGGTTTTTATAGAGATACCAACAGTTGAATGAGTTTGTGCCCTCTTCATGTCTATTTCGCTTCTAGAGAGTTGCATCCAAAAGGAAGCTGTTTTGTCCCAATCTCTTACTTTGTTTCTCTGTTAAAATTAAAATAGGGGTTGACTTATGTCATGCTCCTGAATACATGCAAAATTTGTACAAAAATACCTTCTATGAAAAAGATTTGTAATCTGTAGACATCACTTGGGAGATGTCTTGATATGCGAAATCCTATCCTTTGGATTGAGGGTTCTTTGTTTTTCTCCAAGTAAATTTAATCTTTAAAGTTGAAAAAAGAAAGAAAGAAACAGGCTGAGCAAGCCATGGGCAACAGGCCAAGTAAGCAGCACCCCTCCATGCTTACTTCTTCAGTTCCTGCCTCCCAGATTTCATGCCTTGAGTTCCTGTTCTGACTTCCCTCGGTGGTGGATGGTTACCTGAAAGTGTAAGATAAAATAAACCCTTCCCGCCCTGTGGTGCTTTGAATGAGAATGGCCCCACCAGCTCATATATGTGAATGTTTGCTTTCCAGTTGGTATACTGTTTAGGAAGTATTAGGAAGTGTGGCCTTGTTGGAGGGGCTGTATCACTGGAGGTGGGCTTTGAGTTTTCAAAAGCCTACACCAGCCCCTGCCTTGCCTTCTCTCTGCTTGCAACTTGCTGATCAGATGTAAGCTCTCAGCTACTGCTCCAGTGACATGCCTGCCTGCCACCATGTCTCGCACCATGATGATCATGGACTCACCCTTTGAAATGGTAAGTGAGACCCCCAACTAAATGCTGTCTTTTATAAGTTGCCTTGGTCATGGTGTCTCTTCTTGGTAGTAGTAACCCTAACTAAGACATTCGCTGAGTTTCTTTTAGTCAAGGTGTTTATCGCAGCAATAGAACCCTAAGGCACAAACCAAATAAATGAACTAAAATCACCTAAAAGGCTTATTACACAATAGATTCCTGATAAAGGGGATGATGCTTAACAATGTTAATTTCAAGTTCTCATGCTCTACAGAAAGCCACAATTGCAGAATTATTGTTCTTTATTATACCATGTCCCATGATCCCTTGCCCCCCCCCCCCCCAAAGATTACTCTTTCAGTAAATCAAGTGCATCAGAACCCCTGCCTCAGGTTCTGTCTGCTTCTAGGGAAGTCAACCCATGCAATCAAGGAGAGCTGATAGAGGAATGTCCTCAAGGGCAATTGAAGCCACTGAAGAAAGCTTTATAGAAGATGCTCTACTGAAACAGAACTCTTGAAGATGGACAGATAAGTGAAGATTAAGGTCAACATGTTGCAGGTAGTTAGATTACCATATGGAAAGCCCTGGTCTGTAATGGGCTTGAAGGAAACAAAGAACAAGACGCCGATCATGATTTGGATACTGCTTCTATAGGTGAAAGCAAATTTCATTTTCTTTCAGTATTCCTTAAAGAGAAAAGTGGGCCTATAACACAAGTCTGATCAATAAAATGTAATTAAAAGTTGCTGTGTGGAAATAGCCAGAGGGTTGGAACAATGCATGTGTTTATCTGCTGCTGGGTGGATAACCACAATGTGGCACACACATACACAAGAATGTTACCATGAAGCTCAGCACATGCTATATGATATGAACAAACCTCAATGGCATCATTATGCTGACACAAAAGATTCTGCTTATTTGTGCCTCCTAAAGCAGGCAAACATGTAGAGGCAGACAGTGAATTGAGGTCATTAGGGGCTGAAAAACAAGGGGTAAGAAACTTTTTCTCCACCACTACAAAATGTTTGCTAGAATTACTAAAAGTAGTTTAGTAAAAGTTGTAAAGAGTATACTATATTGTGAATGTGATTAATGTCTTTGAATCATATACTCTAAGTGATTGAAATGTTAAATTTGGGACTGGAGAGATGACTCAGAGGTTTAGACCACTGACTGCTCTTGTCGCGAACCTTTGTTCAGTTGCTATCACCTACAGAGTAGCTCTCACAACCTTTCATAACTCTGGCTCTAGGGGGTCCAATGCCCTCTTCTGGACTCCATGGGCACTGCAAGCAACCACACATATACATAAAATAAAAATAAAATATTAGCTGGGTGTGATGGCCTTTAATCCCAGCACTTAGAAGGCAGAGGCAGGTGAATCTCTGTGAGTTCAAGACCAATCTGGTCTACAGAGCAAGTTCCTGGCAGCCAGGGCAGTTATACAGAGAAACCCCATCTTGGGAAAAGCAAAAATAAAATAAAATAGAAAATAAAATCTTTTTTAAATGTCAAGTTCTGTGTTATATATTTTTATCATAATAAAAAGGTGGAAAAATGTTGTTTTGTTGATATATATATATATATATATATATATATATATATATATATATCTTTGGAAGCATTTGACTTTTGGCCGTGTGACATGGCTTTGTTTTGCTGTCTTCTTGCCTGCATCCAGGACTTGGTGACTTGTCTGCAACCTGCCACTGTGTAGTTACAATCTCATGTTTATGATATTTGAAAATAAAAGAGAAGATACTGAATCTCCTATGCTATTAGCCATCATCATAGGCAGGGGTGGAACTGCAGGGGTGATGACACTTGGAAGAGCTGCACCCAGGACCCCAGCAATGGTTTATGGGGTCTATCTCTCTATCTCAGCCCTACTTTGCTCTCCCCTGGCTTCATGCTCAGCCTGGCTCTTCTCAAGAAGCCAGAGCTTCTGGCTCACATCCTATAGGCAACCCCAGAGGAGCAGGGCTCCTCCAACAGATGCAGCATATTATAGGAGCTGATTTGTCATTGGTCCGTTTCCATCTGAACACAATCATGATAAGCAGGAAATAGCTTTGAGGTCTGGGGCTCCCATTCCATCCCTAGACATATGGCGAAGATCAGCCTCCTTTTATTCCCTGTGCACTGAGAATAGCTGCAGGGTGATTCTTAGAGGAAACTTCTGATGCGGATTCCAGAAGGATGGCTAAGTGGCAGGACGTAAAACATGACAGACCCTGTGCATTATAGCCAGGGAGGGTCATGTACCTGTGCTAGGTCATTCAAATTTAAAATACTCAAGGGGCTGGAGAGGTGGTTCAGTGGTTAAGAATGTATACTGCTCTTACCAGTGAGTCATGTTTGATTCCCAACTCACCAGTTGGGAGGCTCACATCTTGTAACTCCAACCCTGGGTGATCGCATGAACTCTTCTTATCTTCATGAGCAACTATATTCACACACACACACACACACACACACACACACACACACACACACACACACAC
>CAJQZJ010033049.1:2022713-2041702 GCA_907164525.1 Lophiomys imhausi | reverse complement strand
CACACACACACACACACACACACACACACACACACACACACACACACGCCTACACAGACGCACACACAGTCACATACTAAAAATAAATCTTAAAAAAAAGCATATGTACTCACCAAGTACTGCTACAGGTGTTGAGGTTGCAGCAGTGAGCAAGACAAATGGATTTCCCACCCTTTAGTGGACTTACATGTTAGGGGAAAGAAAGGGGAAGGACTATGTAACTTACCAACCAACCAAAGAGATACTGTATGCTAGGCTCTCTGTTACTATCACAGGATACTGGAGCTAATAAATTTATAAAGAAAAAAAAAGGCTTCTTTTGGTTCACGCTTCTGGCAGTTACAGTCCACAGTTGGTTGGCCCTGCTGCTTTGAGGCTGAGATGAAGCAGTTCATCGTGGCTGAGATGAGAAAAACCTTTCTTCCTCATGTGCCAGGAAGAAATACAAAAGGGAAAAGACAGAGAGGTAGACAGAGGACTGAAGTCTACCATTTTCACAGGCATGCCTCGGTCACACAAGGACACCCCAGTAGGCACCACCTGCCAAAGGTTTCATGATCTTCCAATAGCACTACAGTACAAGGTCTTTACCATATGGATGTTGGGGCCATTTAGGAGCCAAATTGTATCATGCAGGCAGCTGTACACACCTTGAAGAAAATGAACTTGGGTAAGATGGCCAGTGTTGGCATTAGAGGGGGTCATTTTAGACAACAAGGTCTGTTGGGAGGGCATTCTGAGAAAGCCACCTCTGCATGAGAGAAGCCTGTTCTGGAGGAGGAGCCTAATAGGAACTGGGGGACTACTCCCAGCACAGAGGCTGGGAACATGGCTTGTGACCGTCAGAGAGGATAGTTCTGTGGGGCTTTCGTGGATGAGGAGATAACTGGAAGGCAAGGTTAGGAAAGTGAACTAGAGCCAGACTGTGTAGACCCAGCAAGACAGGGCAGACAAGTATGGCCGTCATTCCTCTGTGGGCATTTACATAATGTAAAGAGAGGTATGGTCAACTTAGGGGGTGAGGGGTGGGCTGGCTCAAATGATGCTGTTTGGAGATTTCACTCTGGTTACGGAGTGGGTAATGAAGGTGCAGGAATAAAGGCCAGGAGCCATTTTAGGGAGCTGTGTCATTATTCAGGTATTGGCGTTTAGGACATCCATGCATGTACATTTCTTGAGGGCTGAAGGGAACACTCAATGGACTCAAGCAAGGAATGATCTGGTCAAACTTGTGGTTCTCTGGTTGTGCATTGGTACTTTGGTTATGCTCCATAGGACAAAAATTAGAGCAGAGGGCAAAAATATTGCAGAGTCCTTCAACCCCAAGTTTCCTTGGGGAAACAACTGTCCTTCCTACCTTCTAGGTTGAAATATGAGACACTGGACAGGAGGGATTTGCCTTCATTCAAAACCTGACTCCAGGGAACTGGACTTAGACTAAAGAACTTCAAATAATGTCAGAGGGAGAACCAGGAAAGAAAATTTCAGCTATAGTCCAGAGCAAGTCAGGGATAAAAGCTTGCATTTGTGGATCATCAAATGCCATACTTCCTGCATGCAGACAGTAGACAGTAAAGTAAGTGATTGGGTTTAGAGAGGGTGAAACATAGTTCCAAGACCTAATTACATCTCCTGCATGACCTTGAGAAAGTAAATTAACCTTCCATGTCCTTCTTCCCTCCAAAGTAAAACCAGGATCGCATTAGGACCTTTGTTACTGCAGAATACACACAGCACTTAGCACGGTGCCCGGCATGTATCAAATGCTCAATAGATGTCAGCTGCACTATAAATAAAATGATGATGCCAAAGAAGCTGGCTTTCTTAATGAGATCTGTTCTAATCTGCCACCTTTGGAATAACAAATGGCTGACATTACGGGTTTAGCTTCCTTGAGACCTATACACCAGGAAAATGTAGCGACCCAGGAGGCAGCTAGACACTCAAGGGGTGTTTAGAGAAGAGATAAAAACCTCAGAAGATAACTGCAAGGCCTAAAGCCTCCTCAGAACCCCTCCCTGACCCCAAAGATCAATGAATTAAGGTGTGTATGGGGCTTTCTCCTGCTAACCTAGAATGTTATCCAAAATCTCAGGTCTCAGAACTGACAGTAGCAGGCAGAGAACCGGATGTGGCAGCATTCACCTGCTGTCCCAGTACTCAGGAGGCAGAAGGAGCTCTGGCCTGTGTGGGTGCATCCAAGATCCTTTCCCAAAGATTTAAAAAACATTGCATCAGATATGAAACTAGAAAGGGATCCTGAAAGGGGAGGAAGTGATCTTAAGTGGGGGAGAGGGTAACGGATATATGTGCCAAGAAAGCAAAGAGGGATTATCTCGAGAAAGCAAGGGAAGCAGCCAGAGAGGGTGGGCATACTAGGGAGGGCAGTGGGATATGGGAGGAAACCTCATATTAAAACCATAACAGAGGGAACAGTCCTGAATTAAATGTGAGGTTAGAGCTTTGATACCTGAATTGGACCTTCAGTATTTTTATGGTAACAAAAAAGTTCTTGCACCCATCATAGCTGGAGAAATTATTCACTTGCTCATCTTGTTTAGTCTCCTACCCCAGTTCTGGTCCTGTCCTCTGGATTTTTCTGTAGCAAGTCCCAAATGCAGTGTGTTTTCCAGATTGGGCTCCAAATGCCTACAAATGAGCCTTAATTATAAAGGAGGTAAGATCCTAAACACTGAAGTGGACAGATCTGTCCTCTTCCCACTGTTCATCATTATGGTCTCCAAAACATACAGCTGCAGGAGGGCAGAGAATTTTCAAATTTTGCTTTGTTCTCTGGTTCTGTGGATTGAACCTAGAGCCTTGTGCATGCCAGGGAAGTACTGCTCTTTCCCAAGCTCCTTTTATATTTATTTACTTACTTTGTGTGTGTGTGTGTGTGTGTGTGTGTGTGTGTGTGTGTGTGTGTAGGGGATGCTTTGGGGAAACATGCATGGCATACATCATGTGTGGAGTTCAGAGGACATCTTTGTGAGTTGATTTCTCTCCTTCTGTCACACAGGTTCCCAAGATTGAATCAGGTCATCAGCCTTGGCATCAAGCTCCTTCACCATCTGAACCATCTTGCCCACAGAGTCTTACTTAATTGCCCAGGCTGGACTCGAACACAATTTTTAAACTGGGCAGGCCTTGAACTCATGAACCTTATACCTCAACTTCTCATGTAGTTGGGATTGCAGGCCTATGTGATAGGCTGGGCTGATTTTTCTGTTTGATTGGTCTCTCTTGCTTCCTACTTTATAATAATACCTGCTGCAAGTTGGGTAATGGATAAGTATTTATTGAGTGGAAGACTGAGTGAATGAATGGTTGTTCAAAATGCTCCAGCATTTCTTTGCCATTACCTAGAAATGTTTAGCCTGACACAAAAGACAAAATATTTTATGATGCTCAGCTAGACATGGTGTGAACTTACAGTTATTGAGCAAAATGACCCACCTGGATGGACTGACTGGGGATGATGTCTTCTAATAAACCTATTTGGGAATGACTTTGGATCATGTTGAGGAGTTCAATCCTTCTGTGACAATGCATTATGGTAAAAATGCCTTACTTTCTAGGAGACTGGAGTTTTTCTGACGTTACAATCAAGTTAATAGTACACCCTGAGGTCACTTAACACTGCTATCCTACAGTGTGCTCAGTCTGTTAGTTTAATCTGCCTTTAAGAGAACAATGTAAGGGAAGAGATGCCATATCGGATCCTTTCAGGACGCCAGCTGATGGTTTCAACCTCCAAAGAGAGGACCTTATCAGTTTCCTGAACCCACAGCATCTGTGCAGGTGTTTAGACACTCAGGAGAATACCAGCAGAGACACTACAGTAAGATGGAGGGTGATTCTCCCTGGGATATTCAATATGGCAGCGTCTGGCTGACCGGTAACTGTGGGATCCAGCTGGCAGGGCCTGAGCTTCCCTGAGCCCAGATCACACTGAGCCCAAGCACACTGTGGGAAGGATATAGAATATAAATTGGAACTCCCTGTCCCACCCCCACACCCACGCCTGACTACAGGGGGTCTGGTGGAAGACCCTGCCGCCCAGGCACACTGCTCTGGAACACTGCCATTCAGGCAGGGAAAAGGCACTGAGATTCACCGAGTGAACTCCATATTGGCTCTCTCTTCCTGTGCTCACTTCAGCAGGGCACTCAGTCTACAGCCTCAGTCTAGTGCATATAGATCTCTGCCCAAAGCAGTGAAATGGTCCTGAACTGGGACATGCTACTCAAGGGGGAGGGCGGTGCTCGACCACAAAACTTCTGACAGAGAGGCACAGGCTGATCCTGGGACACCCCTTCACCCACCAAGTGTAGCTTGGGAGGACCATACCCACGGACCTGACATCCTAGCTGCAGGGAATATGTTAGAAGCCCCACTGACCTAGGCAGGCTACACTGGAACACAACGCCTCTCACAGGGAAGAGGCCGCTGAGATCCCCCTGAGTCTAAGTGCTGGAGAAGCTTTGTGAACTCACTTCCCACACCGACTGTGGGAGGGCTCTCAGTCTACTGCCTCAGTTTACAGCATCTAGATCTCGATCGAGAGCAGTAAAGCAGTTCTGAACTATTGTGTGTGGCACGAGCAGGTGGGCTGCATGGACTCAAAGAACTTCTGACTGAGAGGCACAGGTTGATCCTGAAACCCCCAAGAGAAGAGTGTGGAAGGACCACAACCACAGTCCTGACCCCTAGCTACAGGGAAATTGCCAGAAGCCACGTTGCTGCAGGCTACACTGGAGAACAGTGATTCTGGCTGGGAAAAGGCAGCTGAGCATCTCCGATTCCAAGCATTGTGGAAAGGGTGTGGATTCCACACCAAAACTCCCTGACTGCACATGCCTTGCCCCTCAGCTGAATATCCAGGCTACAACACAGAGATCTCTGACTTAGGAGCCATAAAACAACCCCAAACCATTGTTCATTGCCTGGGTGATTTGGGCTGTACCAGATCACAGTGCTTATGGCTACAAGGTGCATGTTGAACCTGAGAACACCCTGAGATCAGCTTGGGACGACCATGGTCACAGTCCCAACGCATATGCTGCAGGGGAGCTGCAGCTCCAGCCTACAGTCTGTGGCCTGTCAACCTGCACCAACATCACTAAGAAGACCAGTTGGATCTCAGGAACCTGCAGGCAGGAATAACACATCCTACAACAACCTCAGACCTGAGTTCTCAATTTGGACATAACAGGAAGAAATGAGCTCTGGGAGACACACTGAGAAACAGCCCCCAAACAAGGCCCCATTCAGACTGTGGAGAACTACTGATCACCAAGTTATATGGCCTCTACATCAAAGCTCCCTTCTTGGCACCAAGCCCAGAAGGCACCAGGAGCAAAGCTAAGAACAACCAGATGGCTAAAGGCCAGCGAAAGAACAGAACTGACAAAAGTCAGGGAAATATGACTCCAACAAAATGCAGCTATGCTAGTACAGAAAGCTCTGACCCTCCCACCATAGATGAAACACATGAAAATGATGACAAATCTATACTTTGGAAAGTGATAGAGTCCTTACAAGAAGAAATTAAATCTCTGAAGGAATTTAAAGAATACTCAACTTTACAAACAAAAGCAATGGGGAGACCTCCAAGCCAAAGCAGCCCAACATGAATGGGAGACAAGGCAATGAAAGATTTGAAAGATTTGCAGACAAAGACAAGAAAATTGGTGCAGGAAATATATAAAATGAGTAAAATTGTTCAAGACTTGAAATTGGAAGTGGAAGCAAATAAGAAAACACAAGCAGAGACATTCCTGGAGGTGGAAAATCAAGGGAAGAGAACAGGAACTACAGACATGAGGATCAAAAATAGGATACAAGAGATGGAAGACAGGATCTCAGGCATGGAAGATTTGATTGAAGAAATCAGTACAACAACCAAAGAAAATGAGAAATCTAAAAAAGTTCTCACCCAAAACATTCAAGAAATCAAGGACTCAATGAAAAGATGGAACCTAAGAATTATAGGCATAGAGGAAAGAGAAGACTCCCAACTCCAAGGTCCAGGAAACATCTTCAACAAAATCATAGAAGAAAATGTCCCAAACCTAACAAGAGAGATACCAGTAAGATTCCTAGAGGCTTACAGAACACCAAACAGAATAGACCAGAAAAGAAATTCCTCTCGCAACATAATAATTGAAACTCCAAATGTACAGAACAAAGAAAAAATATTAAAAGCTGTAAGAGAAAAAGGTCAAGTAACATATAATGGCAGACCCATCAGAATTACACCTGACTTCTCCTCAGAAACTTTAAAAGCCAGAAGGGTTTGGACAGACGTCCTGCAAGCCCTAAGAGAACATAGGTGCCCGGCCATACTACTATACCCAGCAAAACTTTCTATCAACATAGATGGAGAAAACAAGATATTCCATGACAAAACCAAATTTAAACAGTATCTAGCCACAAATGAGGCCCTACAGAAGATCCTAGAAGGAAAATTCCAGCCCAGAGAAGATAAGTACACCCAAGAAAAAAGAGGAAGCAAAAAACTCCACTGCAGCTAAACCAAAAGAAATGCACAACCACCACCTACACCAAAATAACAGGAAATAACAACCATTGATCATTAATATCCACCAACATCAATGGACTCACCTCCCCAATAATAAGACACAGGTTTACAGAATGGATCCGAAAACAAGACCCATCATTTTGCTGCATACAAGAAACACAAGAAACACATCTCACTAACAAGAATAGATGCTACCTCAGAGTAAAGGGTTGGGAAAAGGTTTTCCAAGCAAATGGGCCCAGGAAGCAAGCTGGAGTAGCCGTCCTAATATCAAATAAAATAGACTTTAAACTGAAGCTAATCAAAAAAGATAGGGAAGGGCACTACATACTTGTTAAAGGAAAAATTCATCAAGACGAAGTCTCCATACTCAATATCTATGCCCCAAATACAAGGACACCCATGTTTGTAAAAGAAACTCTTCTAAATCTTAAACTTCACATTGATTCCCACACATTAGTAGTGGGAGACATCAAGATCCCACTCACAACAATGGACAGATCATTGAGAGAGAAACCAATTAGAGAAATAATGAGCCTAATAGAGGTCATGAACCAAATGGACCTAACAGATATCTACAGAATGTTTCACCCCAACACAAAAGAATACACCTTCTTTTCAGTGCCACATTGAGCCTCCTCCAAAATCAACCATATAGTTGGACACAAAGCAAGCCTCAACAATAAGATACAAGAAAATTGAAGTAAACAATTGTATATTAACAGACCACCATGGAATAAAGTTGTACTTCAACAACAACAGAAATAACAGAAAGCCTACACATTCATGGAAACTGAACAACTCTCTACTGAATGACTACTGGCTCAGGGAAGAAATAAAGAAGGAAATCTAAGACTTCTTAAAATCCAACGACAATGAAGGCACAACATATCCAAACCTATGGGACACAATGAAACAGTGCTACGAGAGAAGTTCATAGCACTGAGTGCCTTCAAAAAGAAAATTGTGACAGTTCATATTAGCAAATTAACAGCAGAACTGGAATAACTGGGGGAAAAAAGAAGCAAACACTCCTAAGAAGGAATCATCAAATTTAGGGCTGAAATTAACAACTTAGAATAAAAAAGAATGATACAAAGAATCAACAAAACCAAGAGTTGGTTCTTGGAGAAAATCAACAAAATAGACAAACCCTTAGTCAAATTAACTAAAAGGTAGAGGAAAAAATCCAAATCAACAAAATCAGAAACAAAAAGGGAAAAATAACAACAGACATTGAGGAAATCCAGAGAATCTTTAGGTCCTACTTTAAAAATTTGTACTCCACTAAATTTGAAAACCTAAGAGAAATGGACAATTTTCTTGATAGATTCCACCTACCAAAGTTAATTCAAGATCAGGTTAACAGATTAAACAATCCTATAACCCCCTAAGAAAATAGAAACAGTCATTAAAAATCTCCCAACCAAAAAAAGTCCAGGGCCAGATGGTTTCAGCACAGAATTCCACCAGACCTTCAAAGAAGAGCTAATACCAACAATCTTCAAACTCTTCCACAAAATAGAATCAAAAAGAACACTGCCAAACTCATTCTCTGAGGCCACAGTCACCCTGATTCCTAAACCACACAAAGACCCAACAAAGAAAGAGAACTTCAGACCAATTTCCCTCACGAACACAGATGCAAAATACTTAATACAATATGGGCAAACTGAATCCAAGAACACATCAAAAGCATCATACACCATGATCAAGTAGGCTTCATCCCAGGAATGCAGGGATGGTTCAACATATGAAAATCCATCAATGTAATTCACCATATAACAAGCTGAAAGAAAAAAAAATCCACATGATCATCTCACTAGATGCTGAAAAAGTATTTGACAAAAGCTAAAAGTCCTGGAGAGAATGGGCATACAAGGACCATACCTAGAAATAATAAAGGCGATATACAACAAGCTAGTAACCAGTATCAAATTAAATGAAGAGAAATTTAAAGCATTTCCTTTAAACTCAGGGACAAGACAAGGATGTCCACTTTCACCATATCTCTTCAACATAGTACTGAAGGTTCTTGCTAGATCAATAAGACAACTAAAGGAGATCAAAGGGATACAAATTGGAAACAAAGAAGTCAAATTATCCCTATTTGCAGATGATATGATAGTATACATAAGAGACCCCGAAAATTCCACCAGAGAACTCCTAAAAACCTTCAGCAAGGTGGCTGGATACAAAATTCATTCAAAAAAATCGGAAGCCCTTCTTTACACAAAAAATAAATGGGGTGTAAAAGAAATTAGGGAAACAACACCCTTCACAATAGCCACAAACTATATAAAATACCTGGGGGTAATTCTAACCAAACAAGTGAAAGACCTGTATGACAAGAACTTCAAGTCCTTGAAGAAAGAAATTAAAGAGGACACCAGAAGATGGAAAGATCTCCCATGCTCATGGATAGGTAGGATCAACATAATAAAAATGTCCATCCTGTCAAAAGCAATATACAGATTCAATGCAATTCCTATCAAAATACCAACACAATTCTTTACAGACCTGGAAAAAACAATTCTCAACTTCATATGGAATTACAAAAAACCCAGAATAGCTAAATCAATCATGTACAATAAAAAAAATCTGGAGGTATCACCCAGATTTCAAGCTGTACTACAGAGCAATAGTAGTAAAAACAGCATGGTACTGGTGTAGAAACAGACCAGTGGATCAATGGAATGGAATTGAAGACCAGAAATGAACCCACACATCTATGGTCACCTACTTTTTGACAAAGAAGCCAAAACCATACAATGGAAAAAGGACAGTGTCTTCAACAAATGGTGCAGGTCCAACTGGATGCCAACATGTAAAAGAATGAAATTAGAACCATGCTCATCACCTTGCATAAAACTTAAGTCCAAATGGATAAAAGACCTTAACATAAAGCCCGACACACTAAATATAATAGAAGAGAAAGTGTGGAAAAGCCTTGAACTCATTGGCACAGGAGACAACTTCTGTACAGAACACCAATAGCTCAGGCTCTAAAGCCAATCAATCAATAAATGGGACCTCATGAAACTGAAAAGCTTCTGTAAGGCAAAGGACACTGTCATTCGAACAAAACGGCAGCCTACAGATTGAGAAAAGACCTTTACCAACCCTACTTCCAACAGAGGGCTAATATCCATAACTTATAAAGAACTCAAGAAATTAAACACCAAGAAACCAAATAATCCAATCAAAAAATGGGAAACAGAGCTAAACTGAGACTTCACAAAGGAGGAATCTCTAAGGGCAGTGAGACATTTGAAGAAACACTCAACATCTTTAATCATTAGAGAAATACAACTCAAGATGACTCTGAAATTCCATCTCACACCTGTCAAAATGGCTAAAATCAAAAGCTCAAATGACAGCACATGCTGGCAAGGTTGTGAAGAAAGGGGAACACTCCTCCATTGCTGGTGGGAGTGCAAACTTGTACAACCACTATGGAAATAAATCTGGTGATATCTTAGAAAAGTTGGAATAGCTCTACCTCAAGACCCAACCATACCACTTCTTGCAATCCTCCCAAAGGATTCCTCATCAAACCACAAGAACATATCCTCATCTATGTTCATAGCAGCGTTATTTGTAATAGCTAGAAACTGGAAACAACCCAGATGTCCCTCAACCAATGAATGAATAAAGAAAATTGTGGTACATTTACACAGTGGAATACTACTCAGCTATCAGAAACAATGAAATCATGCAATTTGCAGCCAAATGGATGAACTAGAAAAGCTCATCCTGAGTGAGCTAACCCAGTCTCAGAAAGGTACACATGGCATCTACTCACTTACAACTGGATTTTAGCCATATAGTACAGTATAACTATCCTACAACCAACACACCAAAAGGATCAGGAATATAGGCTTTGTTACCTATTAATGGGAAAATTTTCCCTAGGTGTGCAAGAGGAAACTCTTAGCTCTCATATCACTGTTGAACTGAGAGGCTGATATATAGGGACACTCCACATTGGAGGATTGGGATGGGTGGGAGAGGAAGGGGAGGGTGGGAGGGTGGAACCAGGAGGGGTGGAAAGAGGGCACTGTGATAGAAATGTAACTTGAAGTAATAAACAAACAAACAAAAAAGAAGTTAAAAAAAAAGATAGTACCTGATGGGACTGCTGTAAACCAAGTCATCCTGCATGGACCTATGCTAAGAATATTAATATCATTTTAAGAAAGTTAAAATAGTGTTAAGTGTTTTTATATAGGTATTTAGTGTGTTTTTAGGTATTAAGGTATTCTTAGATAAATTATGGATTTTAGATTTAGGTTTTAGGTTATAGGATTTAGTTATTTTATAGCCGCTTGTTAAGTATTAATAAATATAAATGTTGATAAATAAAAATATTCTGTTACATATAAAAAAAGAACAATGTAAGGCTGGGTATAGTGGTGCACTCCTTTAATCCCAACACTCAGAAGGGAAAGGCTGCCAGATCTCTATGAGTTCAAGGCCTGCCTGGTCTACATAGTGAGTTTCAGGGTGGCCAGGGATACATACAGAGACCCTGTCTCAAAAAGAAAACAAAGCAAACAAACAAAGAGAAAAATTAATAACCAATTTTGCTTGCCTTGGATTTTCCATGTAATTAACTTATACAATGTAAAGTAACCTAAGGTACTGCATAGCTGTAATCTTAAATTATGCACTCTTCTATGGCCCTGCCCCAGAGAGCAATGCATGTGTTATAATAACCATATGCTGAAAACAGAAAGTATAGGTTGAAAGCAGTCTTATAAAATGAATATCCTCTATAAATGTTGAATGCAACATATAAGTACTGCTTGATAAACAATGATGTTTGTAGTACCATTATCTGGGTCAACTGGAGTCTGTGATGTAATAACTTATAAAACTCTGTTAAAGATTTCTGTAAAATAACCTTTATTCCTTCAACATGTGATGATTTCTGTGGCTATTCAATGAATACAGAGCAAAGTGCTTTGTTAGGGACAGAAATAACAGACAAAGACACAGAGATAGATTCACCAGACAACCTACAGGCAGGCACAGACTCAGAACCACACAATAGACAGAGTAGGCAACCTTTGCTAGGAGAGTGAAAGCAATAGGGAGACCAAAGCAAAGAATTCAAATCTTGGCTCACTCTTTTTTAAGTGACACCAAGGAGTCGCTGGCACATTATTGGTGAATTTACTAATGTGTTCATACAGATCATGTTCTTCTGCACTTTTCTTGTCTTCAGGAGAACTTGCAAATCGGTAGTCAGGACCTCTTTTGGTTTGCTGGTGTTTGGTTACCTGTCTTCCGCAACTTACACCAAACTGAATTCAGTACAGGTCCATGTTCTTCAGCAAACTGATCAGAGGAGAGCAGCACCTGGCATCTTCTATGAGGTTTGCCTGTTATGGTTTGCTGTGACCTTCTGTCTGCCCTTTGACCTGCCGCCTGAGTGAGCCTGCCACCTTCCTGGCTCCCATAGGACCCCTGGATGTCTGGTGGATGATCCATGCAAGAAGAGATTCCATCAGCTTTTATCCATTTGCCCAATCACTGTGTGACAACATTCATAAAGTCACCAGGGCCCATGGTCATTTCACATTTTCTTTTAGATTTTAAAATTCTTTTTGGAATCAACTTTTGGTCGTAAACGTTTTCTTCAAATCCATTTCACTTTCTTCTAGTTTATCAGCATGGATGACTATAGAGCATTTCTTCCAGTTTTAATGCCTATCTGTAATTCTAATTTTACTCTTATTTTTGCTGGTGGTTTTCCAGAAAAACATGAACTGAAGAATGTTCTCTTTTATTATGGATACTCCAATACCTATAAAAGTTCCATTTCTAAATTTTATCTCACCCATACCATACTGAACATATTTAAAATGTTTTAATTATATGATTATCCACCTTCCATAATTTCCAGAATGAATATAGCTTTATGCTTAAGTTCTCTTGTTCTCTCTCTCTTTCTCTCTTATCTCTCTTTTTCTCTCTTTCTCTCTCTCTTGTCTCTCTACCTCCTTCTTTCTATATATTCAGTAGCTCCCCCTTATCTGTGAAAGATAAATTCCAAGGCCCCCAGTCACCTGAAGCCATGATTCAGACTGTAAGTGAAGTATGAGTTTTCTATATGTGCTATGATGGCCAGTTTTAATTGTCAATGTGACTCAACCTGGAATCATGTAGGAAGAGAGTCTCAGTAAGGGACTGTCTGCATTGGTTAGCCTGTAGAGAGGTCTGTAGATGACTGTCTTAAGTTAGCTGATGTAGGAAGATCTACCCCACTGTGGGTGGCATCATTCCCTAGGCAAAGGGTCCTCACCTGTATAGGAGTGGAGAAATGAATCTGAGCACAAGCAAGAAGATGAACATGTGTGTATTTCCTCTCTGCTCTTGACTGTGGATGTAATGTGACCAGCTGTGTGAAGTTCCTGCCCTGACTCCACCACAGTGATGCACTATAACCTGGAACTGTAATCTGAAAGAAACCCCTCTTACCTTTTGTCAGAACACTTTGCCACAGCATCAGGAATAAAACTGGACACATGACTATAATAAATTTTAATTTTTTAAATTAGGCATGGTAAGAGGTTAAAAATTACTAATAATGGAATAGAACAATTCTAACAACATACTGTAATAAAAATTTTGTGAATGTGGTCTCTCTTTTAAATGTAATTTAATCTCTGCAGTGTAGGGGATGGAATCTGTGGCCTTGTATATGCTCAGTCACTGAGCTGTACCTCCAGACCATCAAAGTCCTTTACTGTGATATAGTCATCCTTCTTGCAGAAATGATTTGATGTACTGCAAGTTGCTGAAACTATGGAATACAAAACCATGGGTGCAGGCAGACTACCCTCATGGGTGTGCCCTGTTTATAAAACATATATACCTTAAATGTATTTATATCACGTATAAGTTCCACATATTTACACGCATGTGCTTTCATTAAATTTTAGTGACTATTTCCAGGAAGTAGATTTTATCATATTTATATCATATATATATGTTCATTCTTTCATATATGATATAATTTATTTTTTCTCTTTCTGTGTGTGTGCATGCGTGCATTTGTGCACACACCTCACATTGATATTGAGAATCATTTTAATTTTCCACTTTATTCAGTAAGAGAAGTTCCCTCAATCAAACCCAGAACTCATCAATATGGCTAGTCTCACCAGCCAGGTTACTCTGAGAACCTTCTGTCTCTGCCTTCCCAGGTTGGAATTACAGGTGGGCCACCACATCCATCCGAATATATATGGATTGTGGGGCTTGAACTTGGGTCCTCATATTTGTGCTACTGCAAGTTCCTTAACTACTGAGACATCTTCTTTGTCCCTAAATATATATTTAAAAGAAGGCAATTGAGGAGTTGGATGTTAGATTTCAGTAGTGAAGTGATATGTTGCTAGAACTTTGTCAAGATTGTTTATTACTTTTAATTAACTTTTAAATTACTTTATACTCTTTAATCAATCTGGTATTGACATTGACGTACAACATGAGATGAAGATTTAATTTAATTTATTCCCTTAAATATTAATCAATCATCTCAGGATCATTTATTGAATATTTCTTCTCTCTCCATAGACTTGTATTGTCACTTTTATTATCAAATAAAGCCAGGGACCTGAAAGATTGTCTTGAAACTTTCTATCCTATTACATTGACTACGTTACAATTATTGTGATATAAATCACATTAATCTATGTTGTAACATTTATGTTCTGTGCTATTTTAATCTTTGAAACATTATAGCGCATTTAAACATCTATATTCAACGCGCTCCTAATTATGTTTTCAGTTTCAATTGCTCTTAGCTCTGTTACTCATTCATTCTTCTAGTTGAATCTGAAAGTCACTTTGTCAATCTCTTTCCCTTCCCACTAGTGCAAAGACAAACACAACAAAATAAAAGTGTTTGTATGGTGACGTTCACTAGAATCATATCAAATCCATATATTTATTTAGAAAGAAACGGCATTCTTAGATACTCACTCTCTAATTGTGTTCATCTGATTTTTTTCAGACTCACTCACTGGCCTTCAGACACCCCTTCGTGTCCCTTATGCACACCCCTTGTCACATTTGTAGCTGTACAGGGTGCTTTCATTATTTCAGAAGTATAGAAACCAAACTTCACGCTGGTACAAGTATAAGGAAGGGGCTGTGGCTGGAGCTGAATGCACACACATCCAGTTGCACAGCCTGTCCTCTGAATCTTGATGCCATTTTATTTAAGATTAGATCATGCCTTTAATAAATGCAAGTCATTATTTTCTAGAAGAAAAAAACCAACTTGGTTACGATTTTCTGGCTCTCCAGCTGAGCTGTACGCACACTTTGCTTTGGGTTGTATGCTCACGACATTTAATTTCCTCCCTTCTGTGAATGGAGAACATGATGGCTACCCTCTCCTCCCCACATCCCTGCCCACTATACCCGATCCAGAGCCTTGTCGTTCTGATTCTTGTGCACACACTACCATTCATTGTCATCCTGTGGAGTAGGAAGACGATCACTCCTGGGCAGACATTGCTCTGATCAAGCACAGCAGCTCCAGTTATGCATCTGGAGAGTCTCATGCCCAGCTGACTTTGGGAGTTACACGAGTCAGCTCTGTGGTCCATCACAGGGCTATGAGGAATCTCCTAGACTACCTTAGAACAGTCAGAAATGACCAGACTACAGGATTTTTGATTTTTTAAAAAAGAAAAATAACTCAAAGTTCTCATTTTTATGCTCCCACAGTGTGTGTGTGTGTGTGTGTGTGTGTGTGTGTGTGTGTGTGTACCATGTCACACATGTGGAGGGTCAGAGGACAACTTTTTGGAGTTGATTCTGTCCTTCCATCTTTATATGGGTCCCAAAGATCAAACTTAGGTCGGCAGGCTTGCACAGCAAGCTTCTTTTCCTTGGAGCCATCTCACTACCCCTCTCATTTTTTCTTTTTGAGATAGGATTTCATGGAGCCCAGGCTGGCCTCAAATTTGCTATATAACTAAGGAGGACCTTAGCTCATCCTCCTCCCCAGTGCAGGGATTTTACATGTACGTGCTGCCATACCTTATTCATGCAGTGTTGAGGGGGGGGGCTCAGGACTTCATACATGCTAGGCAGGCACTCTACCAACTTAACTGCGTCCACCCAGTTTCTACACTGTTGGCCAAACTACCCTTGTCACTTCACCAATGCATAGTTTCCATCTCTATGTTCTCTATAGGCCCAAATGTAGTCAAAGTTTGGCCCACCAGGGTTGAGAAGTGGTGGAATATTTAAAAGGTAGGGCCTACAGGGAGGAAGTTTGATCATTGGGAGGTGATATAAGGGACAATCAGAATCAAACATTGCCCCCCCTCACTTCCTGGCCACCACAAGGTGACCTTTCTTAGTTAGACACTGCCACCATGATGTTCTTGCCTTGCCCCAGGCCCCAAAGTGATGGAACTAGCTGACTATGGACTAAAAACCCAAAGCCATGAACCGAGTGAAACTTTCCTCATTGTGACCTCTTTATCTCTTATGTTTGTTGCTACAACAGGAAATGAATTGATTCAGCCAACAAGGCCCTACAGAGTCTGCCCACGCCTCATCTCTTTTACCAAATCTCAGATCCTCTCTGTACTGTGTCCACGCCTGGGTCAGCCTATTTTTCTCTCTTTGTCTCAAGTGCCAAGCCCTTTCTATAGCTCTCAGTTTCTTCTCAAGTCTTTTGTCCAAGAAGCATTCTTCTCTGGGGTCATGTGGCACACAGCTCAAACCGTGCCCTCCGAAGTTTGTTTCTTTAGGGAGGCTTAACCAGCCACCAGATTGAAGAGATGTCCCTGAACTACCATGAATGTCATCAACAGTTTAATCACTATGATGATCATAATCAGTAATGTTTACTGCTCTGGTCTACATATTTGTGCCCCCAAAGTTTATATGTACAAGACCTTATCTCCAGTGTGATCCAGTGGATGGAGGAGGGGTCTTTGGGAGGAAGTAATTATGGGTCAGTGGCTTTGGAAGAAGACAAAAAAGAGGAAAGATAAAGCATTTTCTTTCTCTTTTTGGTCATGTAAAGGTACAATGGGAAGATGGGTTCCTATAACCTAGGTGGAGGCTCTTGCTGGGAAATCAGATCAGCCAGTATGCTGATCTTCAGCCTGCGGAACTGGGAAGAAAGGAATTTCTGTTGTCTAAGTCATTTACCTTATGGTATTTAATTATATCATCTAGAGTACATGGAGGCATTTTTATATCATTACATCCTTTACTTATTTATCTTACTTTAAATTATGTGTCTCTGTGTGTGCATACATGCATGAGTATGTGCATGCATGCGTGTGTGTGTGTGTGTGTGTGTGTGTGTGTGTGTGTGTGTGTGTGTGCACATCAGTGCATGTGCCTATGGAGGACAGAGGGGTCATATCCCCTGGAGCTGGAGTTATAGGTAGTTGTGAACTGCCTGATGTGGTTCTGGGAACTGAACTAGAGTTCTCTGCAAGAGCAATGCATGCTCTTAACTGCTGAGCCATCTGTCAGCCTCCACAGAGCATTTATATACACGTCCCTGTTTGTTTTCTACTGATTTGTCTGTCACATGGAAATATAGATCCAAAACCCTCATATCATTTTTTAGGACCTGACACAGTGAGTGGCATGTCAGAGGAACCCCATAAATACAAGTTAGTAAATCAGTGAAAACTCTGCCCTCGATAGTCATTGTGAGTCAGCACCATTGTGATCATTCTACAAAAGCTCTGTCAGAAAGTCAGGCAGATGAAGGCTGAAGCTTTGTAGCAAGAGAACCTTTTCAGTTTAGAGTCAACTCATAGGAGCCAAGCAGCTCATTTTTAATTTAGTTAAGTGCATGCATGTGTGTCTGTGTGTGTGTGTATGTCTGTGTGTGTGCATGTGTGTATGTGTCCATGTGTGTGCATGTGTGTCTGTGTGTGCATATGTCTATATGTATGTGTGTGTGCATGTGTGTATGTGTCCGTGTGTTCATGTCTCTCTCTCTCTCTCTCTCTCTCTCTCTCTCTCTCTCTCTCTCTCTGTGTGTGTGTGTGTGTGTGTGTGTGTGTGTGTATTCCAGAGCACATGGATTGGCCATTTGTTACAGGAACTAATTTACACTAACTGTTCCTAAAGTCGGTCATGGATTTTCATTTCTCCTGGTTATAGGAAATGACTGAAATGAACTATGGTTCTTGCTCTGAGTTCTACCCTAGTTTTATTTCCATGGGAGCGGGGGCAGGTCATTTCAAAACACTCATATGTCTAGTGGCTGATGCTGGCTGTGGGTTGGGATCTTCGTGGTGACTGTTGCAGGAAGCACCTGCTCATGCCTATCACACAGTCTGCTAGCTGCTTCACCAAGACTCTCCGCTCCAAGTCATGGAGCCAGGTGTACGGTCTACAGATTTTCTTCATCTTACTGTGAACTGAAAGGGAAATTCTTCTGTCATAATGTTCAGGAAAAAAGGAAGTTAAGCTTTTAGTTCTTTTTTAAAAATTTTATTTTGTAAGAGAGTGTCTCATGTAGTCTGGTCTAGCCTTGAACTCACTCTGTAGTCAAGGGTGACCTTGAACTACTGATTCTCTGGCTTCCACCTCCCTAGTCCTGGGATTGTACGTGTATAACACTATGTCTGGTTTTACACGATGCTGGGGACTGAACCCAGGGATTTCATGTATGTAGGAAAGCATTCTATTAGCTGAGCCACATCCCCAGTCCAAGTCTCTACCTCTTAATGAGTGGCTCAGAACATGTATTCTACCTCATCGGTGTGTTCTGTCTCCTGATAAGCCTTGCTGTGTGTGATTAAATGGACTTGGAATGAGCTAGGTTCACTACTGGCTCTGTCATCTATTAGTCTTACATGATAATTTAAATTAGAAATACATAGCCCCAATAAAGAGGTTGGTGTCCAGTTGATGATGCTGTTTTGGAAGGTTCTGGAAACTTTAGGAGGTAACGCCTATCTGGGAGAAATTGGTCACTGGGAATTTGTCCTTAAGGCCAGGATCTTTTTTTTTTAATAATTTATTTTTTATTTCAAGTTACATCTCAATCACAATCCCCTCCCTACTCCCCCCTCCAGTCCCACCCTTCCACCCTCCTCCCCCTCAACCCCCCCATCCTCTTCCCTTCTTTTTTTTTTTTTTTTTTTTAGTTTAAGGTATTTCTTTTTTCCCCCTAACAGCTCTCCCTTTCAGTCCAAAAAATGGTTCTTTTTCTTATAACTATAAATACAATACAAAACAACAGAAATAAATAGGCCACAATTATAAGAGTTATATGGCTTAGCATACATTCCCAATGTCCAGTCCATATGTATTTGGCACCTGAGGGCCAGGATCTTATCTGGAATCGTGTCCCATCCTCCCCCCTTTCTCCCCTCCGCCCCAAGCCATGTGTGTGTGTGTGTGTGTGTGTGTGTGTGTGTGTGTGTGTGTGTGT
>CAJQZJ010033049.1:1984446-2016706 GCA_907164525.1 Lophiomys imhausi | reverse complement strand
GTGTGTGTGTGTGTGTGTGTGTGTGTGTGTGTGTGTGTGTGTGTGTCCCTTCCCCAGAGCCTTCACAATTTCTTGACTAAGGAGTTCCTCCATTTTCCAAACAGCTCGTTTGGCAAGATTTTTGTCAAGTTTCTCTTCCCAAAGTCTGTATCATAGAAACAAGACATCATATTTTTCTTTTCCGGTTATCAAATTATGTGATAATATTTGAAGATGTTGCTTCAAAATACGATTCAGCCCCTATTCTAAACCCTGGGGAGTTGTTGATCGCCAAGTGATTGGCGTGGATTTTGAAGTGAACGTCTTTAGCCAAATGGTTAGGTTTTGAGATGGTGCCTGACGGCTGCTATCAAATGCTTAACATTTGAAAATAAATTCACAAAACACAGAAGAAGAGCAGATGGTCCGCGAGTTTTGTCCATCCTCTGTAGCATTCCACCACGCTCTGCAGCATCAGACGAAAAGAGTTTGAGCCAACCCCAGGTGGGTGTATGTGAGGAGGAGGCAAGCTGTCCCCAGGCTTGAACTGTACAAAGCAACAGCTGTCTCTGGGAGTCCCTAGGAGAATGGCACCCACAGACATGGGGTCCTTGCTCCCATTCCAGCTAGTGGGGAATGGATAGAGGCCCAATCTTCCTCTGGCTATCTGAGTGTCCTTGCTAGTTCCTTCCTATCTAATTTTCTGGGACTTGGGAGTGAGATTCCATAGCTGACTGCACTTCTGAATGGCATCCTGTATCCTTGTACTGAAGGGCTCAGTTTTGATATGCTAATTTGGTTCCTTTAACAGCAGTTAGGTTAGATGCCAGCTAATAATGAGAATCTTGGTGTATTAATGTTCTGTGGGTACTGTACCAAATGATCACAAGCTGGGGAGTTTTAAAACAAGGAAAGGTGTGGAGGCCAGGAATGTGACATAAAGGAGTCAGCAAGTTCCTGCTCTTTAGAGTCTGTGGGAGAGATTCCTTCTCTGCTTTGCATGACTTCTGGCAGCTGTCCCATTTCTCTCTGCATCATTCTGTCACTATATCCTCTTTGATCTGTGTTCTTTCCCCTGGTTTCTCCCATATGAGGGGATCTGTGAGGACATAGAGGGTGGGTCCATTCTGACAGACCAGAATGTCTTCAGTTAAAGATCCTCAATGTAATTATTTCTATAAGACTCTTTCCAAGGAAGGCAAGATACCCCCCCACCAATTTTTGGAATAGGGTTTGATATCTGTTTATGAATTAGATGAGTGTCCTCCACCCCAAAGGACCTGGTACTTTATAAATGGTTGATCCCAGGATGGCACCCTTAGGAGGTGGTAGGACCTTTAGGAGATGGAGCCTAGTAGGAATTCCTTAGTCCATTGGTGGCATGAAGTTAAGGAGGTTGAAGGACTCTGTTCCTTCATTTCCTCTATTTTGTTTCCAGGCTCATGGTGTGGGTGGTTTTGCTCTGAGACACAATCCCTGTCATTATCTTCAGAGGCCCAAAGCCTGAGATTCATCACCCCTAGACTGAAACTTTCCAAGCCACAAGCCACACAAACCTTTTCACATGTTGGCTAATGGTCTCAGGTATTTTGTTATAGTGATGGAAAGGTGACTAATACAACAGCTTTTTGTAGCCACTCAACCCAGCAGATCAGCTTTTCCTCTCTGCTGCTGAAGCTTTTTCATCTACTTCAGCTTCTCCTCTTTCCCAGTCAGGGTGGTTTCCCTGTTTCTCTGTTCCTTTCTTCTCTCCACGGAAGGCAGAGGTCCTCCTGCCCTACTGTGGTGGCCTGACCCATCCACCCACTCCTCCTTTCACCCCGTGAATCATGTCCTGAAATGTGACGCAGCTCATGAAGACTGCCTGTGGTGGTCAGTCTCAATTATCAATTTGACTGACTTCCATGACACCCAGGAGTGACGCACACTTCTGAGTGTGCCAGTGAAGACATTTCCAGAGACCAGTGGAGTGAAGGTTGGCCAATTGAGGGCAAATGCTGGCTCTCAGGGTGAGAGGAGCCATCTCCCTGGGAACCCAGACACAGCAAAATTGGACCAAGGAAGAAGTCCAGCCATGCACAAATCAATTCTTCCTGAATGGTTCTTGTTGCCCATGGACATCAGACTCCAGGATCTTCAGCCTTTGAACATGGACTCATACCACCAACCCTCCAAGAAGCTTCCAGAATTTGGGTCTCAGACTTGAACTGCCTCTCTGGTTCTTTATCCTGAAGTTTCTGGCTTCTTTTATTGAACTAACAGCCACTCATTCCTTCCATTGCTGAAAGTCAGATGGCCATTGCAGGTCCATCCAGCATCTGACTGTGAACATCAACCTGACAAAGTCCTTTCTTAATTATAGAGAAACTCAGTTGCTTCCCTTCTGCTAGAGAACTTTCTGCATTTGCCTTGGTGGGAGTCTGTGACAGCCCCATGAGCTCACATTTCCAATGATTGTTCGCCAGCTGGTGCCATGATCAAGGGAGGTTGTGGAAATGACATAGTGGGGCCTAATTGATAGAAGTGAGTCACTAAAGGTGAGCCTTTAAAAGTCAAACTGGGTCCTAGAGGGACCCAGTCCTGCTTTCTGCTTCCTTGTCCGCAGTTTGTGAATGGTTGTCTTCTGCTACATGTCCATGATGTATTTATTGTTCAAGTGCCTGGGGCCAAGTGACTGTGGATTGAACCTTGTGAGACTGTGAGTCAGAATCAGTATTTCCTTTCCTTTCCCCCGCCTAGCATCATGCTCTATTCATTACAACAATAGCAAGAAACCAATACAGCCTTCCAGGGACTCTCACTGAACTTAAAGCCAAACTTCCCACCAAAATGCAAAGTCTACATGGTCACTCCCTTGCCTCCCTCTAAGGCCTCAGTCTCCACGGAGCCTACTCCCTCTTCAAACAAACAAACAAACAAACAAACAAACAAACAAACAAATTATTTATTTATTTGTTTGTTTGTTTGTTTGTTTGTTTGTTTTATTTATTTATTTATATTTGATGTGCGTTGGGGTTTTGCCTGAATGTGTATGTGTGATGGAGTTGGATCCCCTGGAACTGGAGTTACAGACAATTGTGAACTGCCATGTGGGTGCTGGAAATTGAACCTGGGTCCTCTGGAAAAGCAGCCAGTGCTCTGAACCCCTGGGCTACCTCTTCAGCGCCGTGAGCCTACTTTCTACTTCTCTAACAGGTGATGTCTCATCTGCAGTCCTTGATGCCCTCAGGCTTTGTTGTCTCTTTATTGAACTCATGTGCCATCTTATTAAGAAGGGCCTTCCTTCCATTTGCATCAAAAACACAAACAGCCAACATTTCTACCTCTGGCAGCATCTGTCTCATCACCTCACACCATGGATTGCAGCCTCCAACCAACCCCTTCACTGTGTTAAACATAGAGTCCATTCAGCATACCGGATTGCACGAGGAGTGGTCCCATGCTTTGCTCACCCTCACGGCTGCTGGTCTAGAAGGGAGGGTTATGACTGACTGAATGGGACACACTTTCTATGTCTAATCGTCACTAACTGGAATCATGTCTTCCTGAGAGAATCTCAACCCTTGTAGTCAAGTGGCAATGAGAAAAACCATGTTCAAGCTGAGAGAAGACAGGCAATTTTTCTTCTTGCTCTTCATTTAAATAGCGATCTATTACCCCTTAACACACTTTCCAAACATCCTCTTGTCCATCCACTCCCTCCTTTGCTGGGCTGCATCCTCTCGCTAGTAGAATCTTCTGAGGATAAAGTTGGAGTCAAAACCATCATGGCTTCCTTAACTAAAGTTCCCTTTGGCTTTGCGTGTGTGTGTGTGTGTGTGTGTGTGTGTGTGTGTGTGTGTGTGTGTGTATGTGTGTGTATGTATGTGTGTATGTGTGTGTATGTATGTGTGTATGTATGTGTGCGTGCGTGTGTATGTGTGTGTTTGCAGCAGGGGAGGCAGGCTGTGCTAGTTAGTTGTCCATTGCTGTGAGACAATATTAAGACTAAGGCAACTTACAGAAGTGAGAGTTTATTTGGGCTTATGATTTCAGAGGTTAGAGGCCAAGATGACAGAATAAAATCAGCAGGTGGCAGGCATGGTGGCTAGAGCAGCAGCCACCATGTATATACCTTGAACAACAAACACAAAGCAAAGAGAGTAAACCAGAAAGGGTGCAAGTCATGAAAGTCTCAAAGCTCACGTCATTGTGACATACTGTTTCCCTCCTAAACCTCCTCCAACAGCACCACCAAATGGGGACAATCCACATGCCAGAGACTACAGGGTGTGTTATTTTGGGAAGCAGGGAGAGGGTCAAGGCACACCTCTATTTTGAGAACAAAGGTTCCTAATCTTCCAAGCTAAAGGCAACATCCATGCATGCTATGTCAATGAGGAGTCAAAATATTAATGACCCAAAATATACTCCATCTGAGGTAATTATATTCAGTCACCCATCTCCGCCAACCCATATACTCTAAGAGAAAGGCAGCAAGGTCTCTCCTCACCCCCCTCTAATTCCCATTTAGGGAGAGGGTTGGCCTGGTTGAAAAAGACTGGCTGCATCCATTCACTGGACACAGCTAAGACACCATTCTCCTCTGCACCAAGCCAGGTTGTCTGACAGTTTCTGACATGACTCAGTCATCTCACTTCTGCCTGTTTGCATCCTTGGCTAAGTTCTCCTGAGTGTGGCTGAAATGCTGCTGTCACTGTGACTGGGCCACAGAAGACAGAACTCTCCTTTCAGTGGCATTCTTCTTGCATCCCCCCCCCCCCCTTGCCTTGTACTCTTTGAGGAAGTAAGCTATTTGCTGTAGTTTAGAAGTGTTCCCCAAATGTCCATATATTGGAAATATAACCCCCAAAGCCATATGCTAGTAGAATTAGGTAATGTGACCTTTGAGAAGCAATTACAATTAGATGAGGTCGTTGGGGTGGGACCTTGATGTTCTCATTGGTTTTAAAACAAAAGGAACCCAAGCAAGCAAGTTTGGTCTTTCTCACCACCAGATGCCCTCCACCTCATCATGAGACAGCAAGAAGGGCCTCCCAGACATGATATAGGTACAACCATCATATTCCCGGGCTTCCCAACAGCCATAACTAGGAACTAAAACTGCTATTCTTCAAGAATTACTTAGCCTTTGGCATTTTGTTTTAGAAACAGAAAAGCTACTAGGATACTGATTTTGGGATGGCTCCACTCACTAGCTACGGAATCCTAATGACAGCTGTGTGAGCAGTTTAAGAGGGGTTCTTCCCTAGTTGTACCTAGAGGAGGCCCCAGCCAACATCTTGACTGTGGCTCAGAAAAAGACTGAAGCAGAGTTCCCAGCTAAGCTCTGTGCGGACACACGGGCCACTGACATGGAGAGAAGAATAAGTATGTGGGGTTGTAAGTGGTTAGGTGTTTGTAAACAGCCACAGACTACTACAACCCACATGATACCCAAGAGTTCTCTGTACAGTCCAGCTTGCTTTAGGGTTCTGATCCCATATAGAAATGAAAAGCCATATCTTCAATTGGCACATATTTCATTATAAATGTTTATTTCTTCCTGGTTTGTGCAAGCAGAGGTCACTGTTTGAAACAGGACTGCCTATCTTTGCAGCTCTTGTTCAAGTACTGTTAGAGTTTCGCCCTGACACATGGTCTCATTTGGGTAGACTGTGGTGGCTTGAATAAGAATCACCCCCACAGGTTCATATGTTTAAATGTTTGATTCCCAGTTAGTGAAACTGGGAAAGGTTAGGAGTTGTGGCCTTGTTGGAGGAGGTGTGTCATTTGGGGTGGGCTTTGATATTTCAAAAACCCAAGCCAAGTCCAGTGTTTCTCGCTCTCTGTCTGTGGAAAGGGATGTAACACGCTGCTCTGCCACCATGCCTGTCTACTTCTCTCTGCGATGAAAATTGACTAACCCTCTGACACTGTAAGCAAGCTCTCTGTTAAATGCCTTATTTTATAAAAGTACCCTTGCTCGTGGTGTCTTTCACAGCAATAGAACCATAACTAAGACACAGGCCCAATGTCTGGAAAGCCAGCATTCATAGTACAAAACTTTGCAGTGGATGGAGTGTGTTTCACTCCCTGGACAAGAACTAGAACTCAAACTTGTATTGTTTTTTGAAATGAGGATTAACTTTTCAAGCCAGCATCAAGTCCTAAGGAGTGATCCTCAGCAGATTTTCACATGGGCTATGGCATTCTCCCATCAAACCTCACGAGAACATAGGATCGAAGATACCCAGCTTTGGGATGTTACTGTGTGTGCTTTTCTGTCATCTTAGTAGTGTTTGTTTTTCTGAAGATAAAGGGATATAATTCCTTAGAGAATGGGATTTAGACCCTTGCTTTAACCACTGAGCTTGCTATGAAACAACAGACAACTCTGTGGACCAATGCAGTGCTGGGTGGGCTGTTCTTGTAATTGCCTGCCCGTGTTGGCTTTCCTCTCAAGCATCCCTGGTCCTGAACATCTTGAGGGAAACCCAAGGTTCCTATATGTAAAGAATATCCCTGGTGGTTTGTGCACATCTCTATTTGTTCCGAAAAACAGATTCCAATTTTTATTCAGAGTCCATTCCGAGATCATGTGCTCTGGGGGCTCTTCGCTTCCAATTGTAGTGGGTGTCAGTTTGTGCTGCAGGCAACCTCTGAGATGCTCCTCAAACACGCCACCTCCCGTGGTCCCACCTGGCTTAATCTCCCTCTCTTGGGGCTAGGCTGAGCTTATTGAATGACTTCTAAAGAATAGAAAACAACAATGTGTGATGTCACTTTTGCTGTAAGGATGCAAAGACTGTGAGCTCCAAACTGGGCACTCTCAATTGATCACTGGCCCCGGAAGCCAGCTTCTGAGCCCAGTGGTGCCCTAAGGTAGCTTGTAAAATGTCAATAGATAACCAATACAACTTGGGGCCAGCCTGTTGGAGCACCTGCCTCTCCTTTTTACCCAGACACATCTCTTGGTTCAGAAATGTACATGGGACCAGGCTAAGCCAATCAGAGTAAACCACAAAACTTTCTTGCTATAGGAAATGAACTTATGGTCATGTATTTTATGTGTGTGCGCACATGCACACATGTGTGTTGCAACATGTGTGTGGAGGTCAGAGGACAACTCTAGGGAGTCAGTTCTCTCCTTCCACCATGTAGGTTCATAGGATCAAGCATGGGCCACCAGGACTGAGAATGAGTACCCTTACTTAAAAGAACCTCTGCCAGACTTGCATAGGTGCCCTCTCTCTTTTTCATAAGACACAGCCCTAATAAAGTGAGAAGCTGAGATTTCTGCAGCCGTTAGGTCCTTGAGAGTGGAGAGTCCTAGACTATAGTATTGGGCTCTGTGATCCCCATGCTCAGGACTGTGCCTGGACCAGCACATGTGCCTAGTGCTCACTAAAAGAAAGATGGGTCAGTCTGTAGCACATAGGGAAATCAGGAGAAGGTGGCAGGGAAAGGAAACTACCTTTTTCACACAATCTTAAATGGGACACATTGCCAAACATCTACAGAAATCTGCGTAGTTTTGTTTTTATATATAATGCCTAGAACCACAGTTTCTCAAATTTGAAGTTGGTTCCAGCCAATTTTCACTGACAAGGTTTCTAAACTTCTCCAAAGATGCGCTCACTAGCAGATCAATGGATTCATTGTATCTGCCTATTTTGCTGGGACTCCTCCAAGAGGGGAGTCGAATAAACCGTAGAGTCAGGATGTGTTTGGTATGTGGATGGGTTTGCTCTTTTCTGCTACCCACCAGCCTTAGAAGCTACCAAGGCATGTGCTGCAGACTGCATTACTGCACATTTCCACAAGGAAACAGAAGCATGCCTCTATTCAGGGATGGATGGAACAGGCTGACACAGGGGATTCGGTATTATACCACCTGTACTGACAGTGGGACTGCTTATTCTCACTAGCATTGTTTAGAGGAAATCCTCAGTATTTTTTCCATGTTTCCTTGTGTCTTCCTGAGCAAGTATGGCTGTGGAGGAAAGGGAATACATTTTTCCCTTTGTAAGTGCTGAGGTAAATTAGAGTTAAACAGGGTTTAAAAAAAAAAAGGTATTCCAAGGACCACAGGAAAATGGGAAAGCATTGTACTGTCAGCAGCCTCCTTGCTGATTTTTATCATAAAGTTTTTATTAAATATTTTTTATTTGTCTTTAAAGACTATTGTGTGTGTGTGTGTGTGTGTGTGTGTGTGTGTGTGTGTGTGTGTACATCTGAAGAGGCTAGAAGACTACTGGGTCTCCTGAAGCTGGAATTACAGGCAACAGTGAGTTGCCCAGTGTGGGTGCTGGGAGCCACACTCTGTTCCTCTGGAAGGACAGCAAGTGCTCCGAACTGCTGAGCCATCTCTCTAGACCAATGTATTTCATATTTAATAATAAACATCAAACGCACTGACTGGAGCAAGATTCAGACACCCAGGCCATGGGTACAGGAAAACAGTAAGATCATCAAGCTTGGGACTCACAATTGGAAAAGCCTCCAATGGATATATATAGCAGTCGGGGAGGTAGATGGAAAGAGTAAGAGGACAGAGGGTGGCCGTGACTGCAATAAACATACACAGCTTCTAAAGGATGCACACATTTAAGTTTTATTGCATGCTATGTGTGTGTGTGTGAGTGTGTGCGTATGTGCGTGCGTGTGTGTGTGCGCGTGTGTGAGTGTGTGAGTGCGAGTGCGTGTGCGCGCGCGCGCGTGTGTGTGTGTGTGTGTGTGCGCGCGCGTGTGTGTGTGTGTGTGTGTGTGTGTGTGTGTGTGTGTGTGCTTGCGCGACATGACATGCATGTGGATTTTGCCTTCTGCTATGTGGGTCATGGAAATCAAGTCCTTAGCCTTGGCAGCAGCTAGTTTTACCTGTTGATTCATCTTACCACCCCTGTCAATTTTAAACACAAGGTTCCAAGTAGTCCAGGTTGGCCTCATACTTGCTATGAAGCTGAGAAGAGGATGATCTTGAGTTTCTGATCCTCCTTTGCCTCCACCTTCAAAATGCTGGGACTATAGGCTATAGGCGTGTACCACCATGCTTGCTTTAGGCAGTTCTAAATCCAGGGTCTCATGCATGATTAATAAGCAGTCTACCAGCCTAGCCACCCTGACCCAAGAATCCAGTCATTTCTTGGTTGAATTATTTCCAAAAGGCCAGCCTGCCGCCAGACAGCACAGACAGGCTTCAGACACCCAGGGGTCTGCCCAACATCACACCTTGTGACAGGCAGGTGAAGACACCCAGAGGCCAGCCAGTCATGTGGCCTACCTGTTGCAGGAACTACTATGATGTACAAGTATGTTGTGGACAGATGGGAGAGAAGGAGAAGAGGAGCAGTTGGAGCTTTGTGAAGAGAGATGGACCTGGAGATGCCAGGCAGAGAGGAATAGCCTGCCACCTGAGGCCATGGTGAAGTCCCAGCCTGTCCTGCTCCTGGGGGTCATGCCTGGGTCTGTGGCCATGAAGCAGTAGCGATCTCTGTCTATATCTGTGGCTCATATTACCACTAAAGACCATATGGACATCCCTGCTCTGGGCTGTGGCCTGGGACCATGTTGATCTCTAAGAGCTGTGCAGAGCTGGCCTTGCCCCTCACTGACTGTGGCATTCTGGAGAGCCGGCTCCACCTCTTACAGCCTGCAGCTGTAGGTACTGTACCACACCTGGGCTGCACATTAGAACTGATTCTGGTGGCTGAACTGGCCCTGAGGGTGTGAACACAGGAGAGCTGACCCCACTGCTTGTATGCCATGAGGTGGCAGGGATGCAGGGGAAATAATCTGCCCCCACCACTACCACCTGGGGAGGCAGGAGAGCTGGCTTCAGGGTCATGAGAGCAGGAGAGGTGTCCCTGCCCCTCACTGGCTGCAGTACTCGAGAGAGCAGGCCCTGCACCTCAACTGGACGGCACAGTAGGACTGGCTCTGGTAGTGTGGGTGCAGGTGAGCCAGCCCTGAAGGTATGAAAGAGGGCGATCTGGCCCTGCCTCTTGCTGGCTGTGACATTGGGTGAGACAGCTGTGGCAGTACTGGAGAGCATGCCTTGGTGGTGTGAGTGTGGGAGAGCTGGCAGGCTGATCAACCTAGCTACCACCCAGGCACAGATCCAGGGCTTTGAGTTGGCCCACCCCAACATCTACCCCATCTGTGAACTGCTAGATCACGCGAAAGGGCCGGTCCTGTAGAACCAAAGCTGCAGGATCTCCATGATACAGGACAACAACAGGATATCTGAGAAATACTGGTGAGGATCCAGTAGTGATAGTATAGCAGAAGCCAGAGGTCTCAAACCAGACCAATGACTCACTGGAATCAGCATTTGCAAGTAAATATGTGTGGACAAAAGAGTATACTGTGGAACACACTGTGACACTTCAGCTTCCACAATGTTTTTTATGTTTATTTGGGGTTTTTTCCCTTTTCAGGGGGAGGTCGCAAGGGCAGAGGATGGATATGAAGAGACAGGAAGACGAGTGGGATTGGAGCTGCATGATGTGAAATTTACAAAAAAAAATCAATAGAAATTTTAAAAAAGAATTATTTCCATATAGATAAATAAACCCAATTGTTGCCAAACTTCTGATTTTATTTTAGCCTCTCCAAAATCTGAAAGTCCATTAATTCATATGACATGGTCTATTTTAAACATGTATAATGATTTTAATGCAAATAAAATCAATTCTAGTAAAGGATACTCGTCAACTGGCAACATCACTTTGTGTTTCTCCTATATGTAATGCTTCATGTTTAAAAACAGACATGAACACAAGAGGGTTTGCATATATGAATTCAGTTTAATCATACCAATTCTTAAACAAAAAGTTTCCTCCAAGAGACAAGAGTTCACAGTAACTGCAAAGCTTACTCACAACTTTTAAAAATACCGGTCATGCTTAGGGAGCATTCAAAGGAGAGATTAGGGAGTAGCTGTAAAAACTTTGACCAGGAACATCAGCATCTGACTTTAAAAATTACAAATACCGAAGCGTTTTGGTATCAGACACAGTTAAATTTTGACACTGTTGGTTCATTGGATAGTTTCTGGAAGTCTGGAAAAGTGTACCTCTACCAGTGGGTAATGCACTTATTCTAAACTAAACATTTTCAAATGTAGAAAACAAACTAGCAAGCTATACATATGAAGAAAAGCCCTCTAAGACAAGCTCTCCACATGATGGATGCCACCAGAGGCACCATGAATCTTGGAAGACTGGAATTGGTAACAGACACTCAGCCTGACGTCTTACACACAGCTCAGCAATGGAGTCTGCATTCACCTACACATTAATGACAAACTCTGGGTTAGTATACGAGAAGCCAGCAAACTCATTTTGGTCCAAGTTCATGATGAAGAGTTTGTCAGTGGGAGTCAGTTCCACAGGCTGCCTGGTGAACTCTTTGTCGAAGTTAGAGGTGTCTCGCTTGTCTCTCTGCCAAACGGAAAGCAAACACATTAACACAGAAGCAGCAGCAGCAGCAGCAGCAGGAAACATGACCAGGACATGCCAGTTACCAGAAGGCTGAGGAAAGCTCCTGAGCAGTCAGAAAGCTCTGTCCTGAGAGCTTTTAGCAGCTCCATTCCTTGTACCGGCTTTCATTTCGTATTGTATGCTGGCTTTGGGGGAGAAAACTTGGTGTGAATTTTCTATGAGAAAAAAAGATTTATTGATTTATTTAAGAATTGCCCTGAAGAGGTGTCTCTCTCTCTCTCTCTCTCTCTCTCTCTCTCTCTCTCTCTCTCTCTCTGTGTGTGTGTGTGTAGGGGAATGCTATGCTTTGATTTTGAGGTGAATTACATTGGTAACTATTTCCTCTCACAGCTAATGTCAGAGTTAGTTAGCACTTACAGTATCCTGGAGGAAAACAACTCAATAATGACCCCTGTGGCCAGGAGCTGACTTTGTTGGGAAAAAAAGGAGAGAGAATTGAACACACATTGGCTCTCAGAAGACAAATGGCCATGTAAGGAATGCAGATCAGCATTCATTGCAAGAAGCTAACCACTGCCCACCTCATCCTTATAATGTCTGAAGCTCACTGCTGACTAGCCTAGCTGGAGACAGAGCTGTGTGAGAAGATCTGGCTCAGAGTTAGCCCGTCTTCTAGGGTCTGCTTAACTCGTATTTTAGATTCAGCTCCCAAAAAGAGATTGGTGGAAGCTAGGCTTTGAAATGATGCTCAAAAGCTGACCATAAGAGTAGAATATGGGTCTTCACTAGCCAGAGAGTTTCTCCAAAGATGTTGGTAGTGTGCTTTATAAGAAACACAATCCAAAGCTCAAAGTAAGATCAATGAAGGCAAGCTTGAAAAACAAAACTACTCAATATTTGTAGTGGGCACTTTGTCCTTCCTTCCTTCCACCCAGCTGTGAATAGGCATTACTAACTATAGTTTGAGGCAGGTTCTACCAGGGAATGTGAATGCGAGCTGACTAATAGGTCTATAAGCCCTTCCCACTCACACCTCATCAGTCTGGAGAAGGCAAAGCTGACGTCATTGTCTCCCATTGTTTGACATATGAGAAAACTGAAGCATGGGTCAATAAAGGGACTTGCCCAAGCCTGCACGGTGGGTTGGTGATTTATATCTGACCAAGTAGCAGCTAATTTTTGCCTCATTACAACTCCTCTGGCTGGAGAGACAACCTGAAGACTGTTTTCACAATGCCTGGGATTCTCTAGCAACAGGTAGTCAAGGTTTTGTCATACTAGAGTTTGTTGGTTGATTCACGTTGGTCACTCTTAGTAGGTTTAGCCCTAACAGAGATTGATAAGGATCTCCTTATTAATACTGGTTGATAAGAATTTCCTGTTGTCAGGTCCCAAACTACTTCTTTCAGGATGCTCCCTGCAACAGGTACTCCCTATTGCAGTGTCTGAGTAGGGTTATGGGATTGAGGGGGGCAAATTGGCAGCAGGAGGTCATCTGGACAAACGTGGGCACAGAGAAAGAGGTTAAGGCTACTCAGGAGGCTGTTTTCTAAATGGCGGGCCATTTCTTGTGGTATCCTGTCCATGCTGGGCTTTTGTGGAAGGTTCCAGATTTGGGCACTCCATGTGCTACTTTCTGTATCCAGAGGAAAATTCAGATGCCTTTCATTTCTTTAATACTGTCTAGTCTCTGTTTCCTGATCCTGTATGTCACATGGCAGTGCCCCTCTCATTGTCCTCTGTTCACTTACTGCTTTGGGGAATTTGCATTGTTTCTCTCTAGAAGGGCAAGGTCTTTGTTTGTTCCTGTGTCATTTTGTTTCCAATGCCAAGAATAGTACTGGGCACACAATAGGCTGTTCATAAGTACTCATTGAATCAATAAAGGGAGACTTGGTTAAAGGGTTCTTCCTGGCTTTTCCTAATTCCTGAGGCAGATCCCTCCCCACGATGAAGCAAGATGGTAGCAATTACTTCCACCAGTCCCAAAGCTTATGTAAATGGGCTCTGCACTTGGGGGCCAGTACGGAGTGAACTGTGTATGCCCAAGGTCTGGAAGCTACAGGGCTCTGTGTGGACAGGAAAAGGGCAGATCTGGGGCCAGAAGATAGGTAGCTCCTCTTCTGGAGTCTCTCCCTATGTAGCCATCCTCACCTAAGAGCATGTGGCAGAACCTCCTTTCCTACCAACTCTAACTTTAGAAGCCTGTTCTTATTTGCTGTGTTTCAGGAAGCCATGTGCTCCAAATAAGACTTCCTACTAGTGGGCTTCATCTCATGAGTGGACTTCCCAGAAAATTCTCCAGGATTTCATCCTAGAATGTTGGGAGGGAACAGGCCCCTTTGTTGTGACAATTCTTTTGGGGTTGGTAGCATGTGAAGCTACATGAGAACAGACACATTGGTCCTAGGAAGAATATTAATTCCACTGGTCTCCTATGGGTCTCTTGATCATGGCCTTATCCTTTCTTAGAAGAGGAGGTCAGCAAGAACTCTAAAAAAGTAAAAAAGTAGATTCTTAGATCCAGATGTGATTGGTCACAGTTAACAACTGCTTTAGTTAGTTTTCTTTTAGTTATTTTTTCCCTTCAGTTCTCCCAGAAGTTAAATACTTTTTGGAGAAAATTTAAGCCTGCTTTAGATGGGCTAGAGGGATTAGGATGTGGTCAGCAAGAGTCACATGCTGTGACCAGCAGTATTCTAAAAGGGGGGTAATATTCCTCCCTGCCAGCCTGCAGATCTCTGAGAGATCACCATGACAAGTGACAGTCAAGGCTCAGAAATAAGGCGTAAAAACCAGTAGGTCACTTTCTCCATAAGACACGAGTTTCTGTTCACATTGTGGGAACTTCTACAGTCAGATCAAGCATGGAGACTGTGTCATCAACCCTTCTACAAGAGTCCATCCCACCTACCATCCCACCTGTCTCCTTCCCTACCCACTGGACTACATGACTGCTGCAGAAATCAGTGGAGAGGATGCCTTCAGCTTCAAACTGTGAACTATACAGGGACTAAGAAGCTGCAAAGACTTTTAGTTTAATCCATCAGAAGATTGTCTTAATAAGCCCAGAGACTCTAGACAACACCATGCTTTTAATTACTTGTTTTATGACTGGCGTTCCCACAGATGGTGTGCTGGGGAAAGAGGAAGAAGGGGATGGGCTGAATCTTTATTACTTCTCACCGTGACCCTGGCACCCACTCAGCCTGGCACACTGTTGGTGCTCAATAAATGCTACTTGAATGGATGAAGGAGGCATAAGTGGATGGTTGCAAAAACAAATTAAAATATTTCCTTTTGGATAAAATGTCAAAATATTCCATAGAGATCTTGTGTGATGAAAGCTGATTCTTGGTTTCATTTTATCTAAAACAGTAGAAGAGGAAGCAGCAGGAAGTCTGACTCATGATCCCTTACCTCCAAAGGGGCTTCTCTGACCCATCCTCAGCAAGGTATGCTAAGGGAACAGATACTTTGGCTTGAGTACCTATTTTTGAAAACTATGGACATTAAAAAATAATAGCAAGAATCTGAAAATGTAGAGTACATATTTACATATATATATACTATTATCTATCTATCTACCATCCATCCATCCATCTATCCTTCCTTCCTACACTGTTTTCTAAGGTTGTCTCAGATCACTTGCCAAGGGCCCAAGGTTTCTCTGTTGTTTTTATTCTTAACCTATATCCATGGCCTGGTGACTCAGTGACCAGATGAAAGACCCTACATAACTTGCCTTGGAGTGAACACATGGCTCAGAAATACTTGTTTTGTTGCAGAAGGGACAGAGCCTTGTGTTGGGGATCAGGGTACCCATTTGTATCGCCACTGATCAACCTTTAGAAAATTACTTCTACTTTGCAGATGCCAGTTGCCCCAACAACAGAGTGAGGAGTGGGGTTGCCCTGGTCTCTCTCAATGGCTAGCATCCTAACATTGTTAATTAGGACAAGTCTGCTTCACATAATCTAAGAAACACACACCCCAATCTTGAAACAGATTTGTTAAGAGGCCAGAAAAGAATGTGCTTTGCCTCTTCAGAACCCCAAGATCTAGTCTTCTTAAAGATGGGGAGGTGTGCTTCAAGGACACTGGTCCTTGGACGTTTCTGTGTGATCCCCAGAAATTCTGAAGGTTCTAGAAATCTTCTGACCTGTGATAAGAGTTCTTTTTAGGACTGCCTGAGAGGATCAGGGAGATGAGCTGTAGGCAAGGGTAAGGGCCACCTGCTGTCCCCATCTGTTCCAGGAGAAATAAAGTCTCTCCCACTCCAGGGGTTCCTACGGGCTCCTGGGAGCTCACTGAGTTGCTTGCTTAAGGATGCTCAAACTTAGAAGAGTGGAGATTTGAGGAGAAGCTTAAGTGCCTTGGGCATGTGTTTAGCTAGCCTCTAAGCTCAATTCTAGTGGGAATGTAGGCTCCAATCTCTGGTGGTTTGGGAGGTTCCAGACTGTCCATCTCAACACATTTCAGGACATCAGGCATAACTGAATAATCTCTAGGTCTTGCTCTCTGGCTGGTTGAACACTGAGGCTATTTAAGATCCAGCTTTAGCCCCTTTCTCCTGAGTTCCTTCATTGGGCCCTACTTTGTAGTGTGGGTCCTCATTGTTCAAAGAGAACAGTTTTCTTTGAAATAGGATTTCTTCTTTTCTTTCTTTCTTTTTTTTTATTGTATCTTGATGCTAGGAGAAAAATATCAAAAAACAGACAAGGAACTGCAAATGAACATTTCCACAAACTTCTTGCAAAATGACATCAAACTGAAGAATGCAACTGTCATGGTTTGGAGAGATGGTGCCTTTCTCAGAGCACTCAAATAGTTCTCCAAACAGTGGTACACCTAGACAAATCCCCTCCCCACAGGCACAAGTCTGCTGGGCTCTGTAGTCATCTTCTTGGTTGAACAAAGCAGGCCATTGTGGTTAATAACATCCGGACACAGATTTTAAAGCATGTGTAACAAAGTGAGGTTTTTTTTTTTCCATTTCAACAATGACAGAAATTAAAAAAAGCAAATAACATTTGAAATGTAATGTAAAATCATGGTCCTTTGGGACCTTGCTAGAGTGGCCATGTGGTTCCAGGAACAGTGCCAAATGCCATTCTTGAGTAGTTTGGGGGATGAGGGTATGAGTATCAGACATACAGTATTAGAAATTCCAGCAAGGTGGTAGCACCCAAGCTGGTTGCCTTTTGACCCCTGGAAGTGCTTTTAGACTGAAATTTATCTAAAAGCACATTCCTGGGTCGTCCCCACCCCACCCCAGTCAGGACTTAGATAATCTTTTTAACATTGAGTTAAAAAAATAAAAATAAAAATGTATTTTTAGCATGTTCTTTTCAAAGCTCTACTGCCTCCAGAACAGGCAGTGTGGAGGGATTCCCTCTAGGGCAAAGCAGCCATATACTTGGATTCAAGCCAAGCTCCCAGCCTGGAAAGTGGAAGAATATTGCTAGCATTCAGTTCATCATCCATTTTGTAGGAAGGATATTGATTGGATGGTCAGGGTAAAAATGGCAGTGCAGAGGACGAGGGAGAGAAAGCAAGCATTTTCTCTCCCGGATGGGCCCGGGAGCTGACATGCTGGGGACACACACAGTAGGAGGTCTTTGAGCGTGTCTCAATTATGCAGTATTTTCTACATGCCACCTGCATAATTGCATCTCCTTGAGATGCTCCAAACTAGCTGAGGACATTTGGGTTCTGAAACATGGCCACTCTAGCCTCACCAGCAAAGAAAACACGGATGTAACTTGGCAATGAAAAAAAAATGTCACCATGATACTGTTGAGCTCGAATGACAGAAATGAAGGACGGAGATCTACAGATCTACTTAGCTCTTGACTTCAGGTTTTAAAAATTCAGAGTTAACAAAGGAAAATCCTTCGAATTCTGACTGGTCAATATTCCTGATGACTTCCTGGTCAGGAGGTGTTAGGACTGGTGGATGGCGGGTGAAAAACCGGTCGAAGTTTTCAGCATTTCGCCCACACTATGAGAGGGGGAGAAAAGAACTTGTGGTGGGTGGAAAAACAAAACAAAACAAAACAAAACAAAAGCCAAAGTGAGACAGAACTGAACAGAACCGGGTGTGGTTTTTCTCCAATCCCTTCCCTTTCAGAAATGCAGAGAGGTTGTTTCAATGATCAGAAATGAGAGTAATGTAAAATGCAAAATTCTCATGACCTTTGATACATCATGACCTTGGGCTTCCACCTTGTGGATGCTGTAGCTCCCAGGTCACTCCTGGTTTCCTTTTGGGAAGTCAGGAGATGTATGACAAAGACATGAGATGTAGCATGTGGCGTGTCCCCACCTCGTCACCCCCAATGAGTCAGACAAGGCCACCTGTGGGAAGAGATGGGGTAAGGTACTTCACATCTTTAGCAGGTATCAGATGTTAAGGAAAGACCCATTCATACATCACCTGGCAGGCTCAATATTTATAGCAGTAGATTCCTTAAAGAGCCACCCTGCTGCTCTTGATCAGGAACCACAGTTTCTATCTCAATAGAATACAGTTTTCAAACATCAACCAATGGAGGAAGAGCCCAACCGTGAAGTCTGAGTGGCACCACAAAGTCCCCGATGATTTAATCATTGACCCTTAATTACAGAGTTTCAGGAGGTAAAAGTCAACCTCTCTCTCTCTCTCCAAATAGAAAGACCTAGTGTGGGAGGAAGTTCACCCACATGTGCTGAATTCCTGCCTAAGGAGAGGAGATGAGCTACTACACTGAAGTTCTTGCTCTCGTTCCTTCCTAGCATAACCCATGTGTACAGAAGCACTTCCAAGTCTACAGGAGGGGTTATGGTTTGAGTGTGCAGTGTCTCCCACATGCTCAAGGGTTGAACCACTTGGTCCTCATCTGGTAACACTGTTTTGGAAAGTTGTGAAACCCTTTGGAGGTGGAGCCTTCCTGAAGGAAGTGAGTTGGTTTTATACTCTGGCCACACTTCCTGCCTGCTCACTGCTTCCCAGATGTTGATGGAACATGACCAGCCACCCCACACTCCTGCTGCTTATCAGGTATTTGATCACAGCGATGAGAAAAGTAGGCAATGCAGGGGGCAACATCAACCTAATCCTATTAACAATATTAGTTGTAACAGTGGCAGGTAATCTATATTGTGTGTTTGCCACAGCTGGACACTCAGCAAAACACTTCACTCAAGTCATATCATTTAATCCTCTCAATGGCCTTATGAAGTATAGCATTGTTGTGGCTTCATTGGCCGTGGTGCAGTTCTGTGTTTGAGCAAATGGTCCCCAGCTGGAGGTACTAACATGACAGGCTTTAAAATCTTTGGGACTGTGTTTAGCTATTGGAAGTGGGTCACTGTGGGCAGGTCTGGAAAATGATACCCACTTCTGATTAGGTCCCCATGCTCTACTTCCTGCCCACCATGATGTGACCAACTGCTTCATATTGTTGCCACCATACCTTCCATAACAAGGTGGACCAATACCCTCTGAAATTGTGGATCAAAATAGACCCCTACTCCCTTAAGTTGCTTTTGCCAGGTATTTATCATAGTTTCAAAACAGAAAGTAGCTAATATAAGAAACATTATCTCCCATTTTAGAGAGAAAGAAACTGAGGCCAGGAAGAACAATCCAATCTTCAGCTCAAGGTCAAACAGCTAACAATCACAATGCTGTAGGTGGAGCCAGGGTGTCTGCCTCCATGTTTACACACAGAGCTGATAGGAAGTGGGAGATGAAAAGAGCAGTGCGGGGGAAGTGCGAGAGAAATCACCGTTCTGGAGCTCTGGCCTCTGCTTTGACCGGCACAGAGTGTAGTTATCTCGACAGCAGGGACAGAATATGGGAAAATTCAGAAAGATGGTGATTTTCCCTTTGGAATTTGATGGTTTTGAGAGGCCAGTGCATGTCTAGCTGAGAACCAGGGGGAGCCAGGAGTTGTGAGGTTGGGGGGAGGGAGACCTTGAAAAAGAAAAAACCTTTCAAATGGCACACCAAGGAAGTCGGGTTGGATAATAACAGGTATGACCGCCAGACGTTCCCCATGCAGCTGGCACGCACTGAGTTGCTTTGTTCACGGAACCTTCTAAATTCGTATGATAACTCTTCAAAGCACGGATTTTATTCCCATCTGCCAATGATGAAACTTCCTGATGAAACACCGTCTTAGAGCAGCAGAGGAACGAGGAGAGAGCAACTCAGACACACTAAGGACTGAGAGAAGCCATAGACAGATGCGCTGTCCTGTTGGAAATACCACTAAAAAGTCAGTCAGGAAAATGCTGAAAAGGAGCCATTGAATATGGTCTCTGAGACAGAATAAAAGGGACACTGGGGCTGCCACTGAGCTCATGTCACCTGGAGAGTGAAGTATCTCCATAGAGTCTTAACACAGGGTCGAGACATGAAATGGGCACTCTTAGGGAGCCACAGTTGCTGCCAGACAGAAGAGAGCTCTGGGGGCTGTGCCCTGCAGACAGGAATCAGAATCTTGGATCTTATAGCTCACTGACTGTACAATTCTGGGGACATTTCCTAATGTCTTGGGTTAATCATGTGTAAAACAGGGACAACTGTGGGTCTTATCATTTGGGGTTGTGATGATAACAACATGGAGTGATGTGTGTGACAGGGGCCTGGAATTGTTTCTTGTTTCTTCTCTGAAGCATCCCCTACAGTGCCTGCTTCTGAAATAGGCTGAGTTCTGAGCCACTTTAGTTTTAAATACTGAAGACACAGACTTGAGTTCTTAAAACTCCTGTTAAGCTTAAAGAAATATATGTGGGGCTGTAAAAATTACTCAGTTGGTGCAGAGCTTGCCACTAAAGCATGAGGACCTGAGTGAACTCTATACCCAGCACCCACAGAAAAAGCAAGGCACAGTGGTATGTGCTTGTAATCTCAGCTTCAGGAGATGAAGATAGAAGAACTCTTGGGGCTTGTTGGTCAGCCTGGTTCAGTGAGAGACTTGCCTCAAAATATAAAATGGGAAGCAAATGAGGAAGACACCCTACTAGAAGAATCTTTGACCTCTACATGCACAGGTAAACATGTGCACATATGCACATGGGCACACACTCACAAGTGCCCCGCATGACACACACACACATGAACACCTACACATACCACACACAAGTGTACGCATCGACTTTAATAGAAGAACAATATCCCCATTATGAAATTGTATCCATATTCACTCTGCTATGGGAAATTTAAAGGCAAGCTCTTGAAAGAAATAAAAGTACACAAAAAGGCAAATTTCACATGGTGCAAAGACATGAAAACCCCAGAAAAAAGTGTAAATAAATGTACTCATAATTTGAGAGTGAAAAAGACATTTCAAAAGGGTCAAAACCAAGAAGAAAAGAAAAACAATTCTGCCTAATGTTAAAAACTGAAAAATGTATGTATAGTTAAAAAAGAAATAAACCAAATGAATAAGCCTAAAGGCTAATAGCAAAGTAGATAAAATGTATTTGTGATGCCTTCTACAGAAAGTGACTCTTTAACTTATAAATATGAGCTGTAAGTTCAGCGATTATGTACTAGGAAGGAAATGATAGCCCAAAGGAAAATTATAAAAAGAGGAAAATTAATTTTTCTTTCTTTTTTCCTTTCTTTTTGGATTCAGGGAATTGAACTTAGGGTTTCAGATATACAAGAAGAGTACTCTCCCACTGATTTATATTTATAGCCCGATAAATCTATTTTTAAAAAGATTTATGTTTATTTTAAGTTATGTATATGTATGGTAGGTATGCACACTCAAGTACAGGTGCCTATAGAAGCCAGGAGAGGGAGCCAGAGTTCCCGGGGTGCAGTCACAGGCTGTCTGATATGCACAGGGGGAACTAGACTTAAGCTTTCTGAAAGAGCAGTATTGTACTCTTAACTGCTAAACTAACTTTCTAGTCACTCTGACAAAACTTTTTAAAGAGTCACAATACACAAAAAGTGCTCAAATTTCATTCGCAATTAAGGAAATGGCCTTTGACCATATGCTTGGTGAAGCAAGTAAGGAGCAGCATCAGCTGGATGTCTCAGGAAAAAGAGCATCACAGGCAGGGGCAGGAATGTGCTGGCTGCCATCTTCCATGAGGCCAAAGTGGGAATAGAGAGATCAGGAGTAGAAGGGTTAGGAGAGGTCACAGAGAGGGGCAGGAGCCAGAGCATGATCCTCATGGCCATGCATGACCAGGACAGTGGATTTCCATCTCAGTTTCATAAACTGTAAGTAACATGATCAGTTGTATTTAAATGAGGTCTCCAAAGACGGGTGTGGTGGCGCACGCCTTTAATCCCAGCACTCGGGAGGCAGAGGCAGGTGGATCTCTGTGAGTTCGAGGCCAGCCTGGTCTACAAAGTGAGTCCAGGATAGCAAGGGCTACACAGAGAAACCCTGTCTCGATAAGTAAATAGACAGACAGATAGAAAGAAAGAAAGAAAGAAAGAAAGAAAGAAAGAAAGAAAGAAAGGAATGAAGGAAGGAAGAAAAAAGAAAGAAAGAAACAGAAAGAAAAAGATGGGGTCAGCAGTTTTGTCTACAAAGCAGGTTGTGTGTGACAAGGGTGACTCTCCACAGTGAGTCCAGGTAGGAGACTATTACAACAACTGACTGAGAGAAGATGAGTGCTTGGAGGAAGGGGGCTGTGGGGAAGATGCAATTGAACTTGGCTATAACTCATTTGCATTTGGCATTGACAAGATGTGCAGGTGGGTGGGAGACAAGGAGTTGTTGGTGCCTTCGAGTCTCTAGATTTAGCTGCTTGGAGGTAAGCACCCACTAAGGCCTGAATGTATTTGCAGGGAAGGAGATTGAATCCTTGTTTTTCTTCATGGTAAGTTGGAAATTACAGTGTCAATGCCAAGGAGGCTGGTGGGGAGTTAGTGTGGAATGGGGGTGTGTGTGGGGCTAGATTGGCATCATGGACATTGAATACAAATAATTACAGTTGTCCAGAGGGGAGACAGAGTGGGCATGTCTGTGTGCAAATCGACCAAGCTGAGGGGGCTCACTGGTGGAAGATGGCATGTCATAAGGGATTTCTGCTGCTGTTTTCATTTGGCCTGGATGTCAAGACCCAAAGGATCCAACACCAGAAGCCTATTAGCTGAGACACCTAGAGTCTTCAGGGGCGGTTTTTCTTTAAAAACCATCCACTTCCCATCCCCACTAGGAGAAAGAAAGGCTGCTGATTTTCAGGGCTCCCCAGAGGCTGTGGAAGGAGCTGAGAAACAGCTTCTGGCAGTTCTGCACCTTCCACCCCCACCCCTTCCTAGAACAATGAAATCTTTAAGTGAGATAGCACACAGGAGATGCAGGAAGCAGGGGTTAAGCAAGGGGGCAAAGCTGCTGGGGAGTGTGATTTCCCTGCTAATAAGCAGCTTACGGGGCTGGCAGATCACAGCCTCCCTGTTAAGCGTTTCTATGTTTTTTTTCAAATGAAGCTGTCACTGCCCATTAGTTTCAGGGGCACTCCCTAAATGGAGATGTCAGCCCTTGGGAGGAAGAGCCTGAGATCTGTTCTATGCCTGCTGTGCCCTTGGTGAGAATGGGCAGCTTGGTGGATGGGATCTAATTGTCAATGTAGTCTGGACCACACCTGCCTCCCTGACTGTCCTGGGTAGATTCTTTAGCCTCATTTAGCTACTGCCAGAGAAGTCAATCTCCTTGTCCTCGGGTACACCAGAGGGGCTGCTGGCACAGGGACAGGAGATGAAGCCAGCTAGTTGCACAGGCAACTAACTATTCCAGGGGCAGAGAGAGCAGTTTTGCCTGATGGAATCATGCTTGCGAGTGGATCTACAAGCCTGACAGAAAAGCTGGGCTTTGAGCTGTTACAAAGGACCCATTGTCCATTTCCTTCTATTTCCTGTTTCACTGAGTGGCCGACAGCTCTGAGGGTGACCAGAGTGTTGCTCAGCAGTAAACCATGCATTGCACATGCAAAGAAGCCTGGATTCCACCCCTGCCACCATGAAAACAAATGGTTGTGGTATTTGCACAGTTATGCCCATCGCAAGTATTGTTCAAAATGCTCAGAGACAGTAGAATCCAGGTTCTTATCCCAGGAGCCACCTTCAAAGACCTGGGGGCTGGGGGATGCCTGGAATGGACGATAACACCAAACTTTCTATAGACAAAGGTTTTCATTTAACTTACAAATTAGACATAGTAAAAGATCAAATGAATAACAATAAAATAGATCAATTATAACAATATATTTGCATTGAAAGTTTTTTTTTTCTCCGATATTCTAATGATTTTGAACACTGTTGTCAATACATAATACAAGGAAACCGTGGGTGGTGGGGAACACCCTATGCCTTTCTCTTGGTTTATTTCAAATGTCCATTGCCCAAAGTCCACACTCTTTGTTTGTTTGCTTTGTTTTGAAACAGGGTCTCACTGTGTAGCCCTAGTGGGCTGGAACTCACGCTGTAGACCAGGCTGGCCTTGAGCTCACAGAGATCCTCCTGCCTCTCCCTCCCAAGTGCTGAGATTAAAGACATGCACCACCACACCTGGCCTCAAAGTCCACATTCTTTAGAATCGCTTTCTACAGGACTTTCTACAGGGTAATGATCTTCTGGTGCATCACCCCTCTGTCCTTATCTGAAAGCCTGTACCATAATAGAGCTAAACTGGGCTATTTCAGTTGCTAGGATACTCCCATATACCTTTCTTCTCCACCTTCATGCAGGGCATTTCCTCTACCAAGAACCTGTGCCTCCCACCTGCTTTACCGCACTAGTTTTACACATCTTACTTCCAGAAGTGAACCATTTCCTAGGAGGATTTTCCTGATCCTCCTTTATGTTCCTACAGCACATGTGGACACAGGATGTTAACCAAAGAACCATGCAGTATGGAAAAAAAAGAATCCTCTATTAACCAATACAGAAAATAGTTAAATAAATAACAACACATCTATTTGATGTATCACCATGTAAAACTCTATGAAAAGTTAAAAGATGAAGAATATCAAACAACATAAAGTTATATACTGTATAAATATTGTATACATAAAATTATATAATGTGTTTTCATTCTATAAATTATGATGTGTGTGACAATGACAACCTTGTTTGAGTCATGGTCTCTTTCTCTCTCTCTGCCTTATGTGTGTCTCAGACTCCAGACTGGCTGCTCTGAGTGTTTCTGGGGTTTCTTAGTCTCTAGCCACCTCTTCTGGCTTTGTAGAGACTCTGTGATTCCAAAATCAGGACCCCTACTGTTCCAGAAGTGCGACCTCATACACTGAGCCACCTCTTCAGCCTAAGAAGGGTCTTTTGTGTTTGATAGCAAGATTGGCTTGTTGTTTGTTTTTCGAGGCAGGAATTTTCTATGTAGCCCTGACTGGAACTTGTTCTCTAGACAGGCTAACCTTCAACTCAGAGAGCCACCTGCCTCTGCCTCCCAAGTGCTGGGATTGAAGGCGGGTGCCACCACCTCCTGCTTTTTCCCCTTAATTTTAACTTAAAAAATAGCATGCCCTGTTCTGTTTTCCTCCAAATATGTTTAAATACTACCTCCTCAGAGAAGGTATTCCCTGTCTCCTCTAAACCAGGTGTCTCCAATATCTTTATCTCTTGATATTCCTCACCAGGAGAGAAACAACATCTACGTATCTCAATGTGTCCCACACATTCATCTGTTTATTCCACTACTTCCTCTATTCCCAGCTAGGATATAAGATCCATGGAGGCACAGTCACTTTTTGTTGTTGTTCAACACTCCATTTCTGAGACCCAGTACAGGCACTGTGTATGGCTGAATGGACCCGCAACGGTCTGTTCTGTGCAGAGTGTCCCCAAGCATCCTGCCTCTATCCACCAATAGCTCTCTCTATAAGTGCTCGTTGTACAATGATGGGGCTTAACTGTCTATGAGTTGATCCCACAGGTGACATATTCCGCCCCTTCTATCAGTCATCTCCATTTATAGAAACAAAGTTTTAAAAAGCACTGAGAAAAAAATGAACTCTGGTGCAATTCTACCACCCTAGCCTCCCCAACCCCTGTGTAGTATGTATATGTGTGTACGTGTGTGAGGGGGTTATACATGCCTGTGGTTTTGCACACTGTGAGTACAAAAGAGGATTTTTAGCATCCTCCTAGTCCCTTAATACAAAGTTTGTTTCTGAACCTGAAACTCATCATCATTTGGGTTAGCCTGGGCAGAAGCCAGCTATCAGGATCTGCTTGGATACTCTGCCCCAACATTGGGGGTATAGGCACGAGTGACCTTAATATGACCTTAACTGTGCATTTGTTAACCTGGCTTTTACATAGGTGCTGAAGTTTCTAACTCAGGTCCTGGGGTCCTCAGTCTAACCCACTGCACCATTTCCCAAACCCTAATCTCTTCATTAAGTGACTGTTTTGTTCTGTGCTCTGGATGCTTTTTATCCTTTAAGTAATTTTGGAATCTTTATTTTTAATGTCCTTCAAAAAATAAACTAGATGAAATACAGAGTAAATATTTTCTATGTCAACAAAATATCTTATTTTCTCATTTTTTTCTTCACCATTCATCCTAAACTCACATTGCTGCTTGAAATAAACTCTCATAGTTACTTCCTTTCTATTTGTCTGCTTTTAAAGATCCAATTCTCACCGATCTGGGAGATAGCTAGGGTAAAGATAATCTGACCGCAAAAGGAAAACTGAAACAATGGCAATGAATTTGGGGGCCCGCGGAGTAAATCAGACAGAGGCAAGATCCAGAGCTTCTTACTGTGGTGGGCTTTCTACAGCACCTCACTGCTCTAGCGCATGCACACCACCACATAGCACGGCTTTGTAAGGTAACATGACCTGGGAACTAATCCTAGCTTCACTGTTCCCAGGGATAAGACCTGCAAGCAAACCAGCTACACTCCCAGCATTCACATGTCCTAGATGGATCTACCTCATAAGTGCAGTGATAGGAGGATGGTCCAGACTCTAGACTAAAGACTCAATTATTAATGATGTTATCGTGGTATGATCACTAACAGGATTCACTGTTAGGGTCATGCTACTTATTGAGGTCAGCCATCATTCTTGTGAAGTTTATTGCCAAGCTTAAAAGGAAGCTTTGTACTTGAAAGTTGTGTACAAGTTCAAATGGAGATGGTGGTTGTTTGTGATTTCATGTATAAAATACAAAGACTCCTTTTGTTTTGAAGTTAGGTAGCAAACTGAAAATAGTTATTACACCTCTGAGAACGGGGAAGCTAGATCCTACCCTTGACATTCTTCTGTTGATTAATTCTTTAAAAGAGTCTTAATAATTGTTTTTCCAAATCCTAAGAAGATAAAACAGAAAACGTGTTAAGAAAAAAAAAAAAGGAAAGTGTAATCAAAATTTTAGAAACGTTGCTGCCATTGTGTTTATGCAAATCTAGTATTTAGCACAGGAACGTCTGATGCCGAGGGCTATTGACTCTGTTCTGGATAGTGGGTATATAGGATGGGCATGGTGTGCTCTGGGAAGTGTGGCTCTCAGAGGCTCTGCCACAACCCCCCAATACAAAAATTCCACTTCAGCTATTTATAAGCATAGTAACAAATCTGCTACTTAAACCCTGAGGTCCAAACCTGATGAGGTATGGGGGATCCGGGAGGTGTAGGGGGCTATGAGGGTATAGAAGGACCTGTGAGGATGGGGCCTCTGATGTATGGGGGAGCCGGTGAGTTGTGGGGAGCTATGAGGTATGGGAGTCTGTGAGGTATGAAGAGGCTGTAAGGAATGGGGGGCCTTGAGGTATGAGGGAGATGTGAGGTACGGGAGGAACTGTGAACTATAGGAAGAGCTGCAAGGTGCAAGCAGGACCCAAGGTTTAGTTAGAGATTAGATGCATCCATTTCCAGTCCCAGTGAGAGTCACTCACTTGGAAAGACATTTCAAGCAGGTACACACATCACTTCTGAGTTGTTTTGAAAATGGATTTGGGAGGCATGGGGTATTTTGTGGTTGTTTTGAAGGATATGCACTTTGCAAGTAAATAACAGAGTTTGTTGTTTCCCTTTCTGGGTCATGGACCAATCTTAACTTTCCAAATTCTACTGTCATTGGACATGGCTTTTCATAGAGTTGGAGCTTCTACCAGGAGAAGCTCAGAGACAGGAAAATCAGTAACACAATGTCAAGAAAACAGGAAGAGGGACTTCAAAAGAGGAAACCTAGGGGCAGATAAACTGCTAAAGAGCTTGCTCTGCAAGCATTAGGACTCAACCCCCAGAGCCCACGTGAGAAGCCTGGCACAGTGGCACAGAGGTCGACGTGTAGATAAGTGTCATCCCAAGAGCAAAGAGACTGAAGTAAGAAACACAAGTGAGCCACATTCAGATTGGATTAGAAGTGGAATCCCGGGCTTTCATCTAGGTTGGCATCTTAATTGGCTAGCTTTTTAAAAATCAGATTCAACAATTTTATGTATATGTGTGAGTATATATACGTGTGTGTGTGTGTGTGTGTGTGTGTGTATGTGTAGATGAAGTTGTATATAGTTATATGTACTACTTGTATGAGATATGGAGTATGTCTGGGCTTGCATACTTCTTTTCAACAGTGTCTCAAAAGAACTTGCCTGTAGAAGGTCATTCTAAGAGAATGCAACAAGGCTCCTAGCAAGAGGGAATGCAAGACTTAACTTCACTGTATAGCCTTAAAAATATACTCTTTGGTAGTTTCACACATGTACATAGTGAATATTAGCCATTACATTATCTTCTCTCACCCCGCCTACACTGAAACCCTTTTCCTTCCCAACAAATCTTCCTCCTATTCCCATGTCTTTTCTGGGTGTGTGACTTACTGAGTTAATTAGAACTGCTTCCATGAGCAAGGGTGGTTATTATTTATTGGATTATGAGCAGCTTCCCTGAGACAACACCACTGAAGAGAATGACACCCCTCCTTCCAGCACTCATAACAATAATCAGGAAGGGGTGGAACCTCATGAGTAACCCCCACCACTTCCATTATGAAATGCCAAGGGGTTCAACTCAGCTGCTCACTGCATAGCTTTGAGTGTGACTGGAAGTTTGATTTCCCAGATTTTCTTTAAACGAAGATCAAAGTATGAAGTAATGAGGTCAAGAAGGACCTCAGGCCTGCGAGAGCAGGCAATTTCCAGGTCATTGATGACTCAAAGGGGGAAATGTCAATGGAATAGCAGGAGCAGATTGCACCAGAAAGGAAGAAGGGACAAACTGTCACTAACCAAAGCCAGGAAGAGCCAGCAACCTTCCGTTAAGTTTCTATGCAAAGTCAGATGAGGCAGTTGGCTTCACAGTAAGGGGGGGGGACCCCATGTTCCAGAGAAGAGATTTTTGAGATGGAAATGAGCTGGCATATTATGAATTGAGAAGATGGCCAGAAGGAATAGGGATGGATAGCTTGTGTCTTGTCTACACAGCAGACATCTCCTCTCCTAGCAATAGAGAAACAGATCCTTTCTTTCTCATTATGCTTTGCTCAGCTAGGAATAGACCTAGACTCTTGGTTCAGGGGGACAGATGACCCGGGTCAAGCCATTTAGCATAGTCCATGTCCCTAGTGACACGAAGCTGAAGAGATGCATATGGCCTGATATCATCTAATAAAATTAAGTCTAAAGCTGCCAGGAACTTTAGGAAAAAGAAACACTTCCCAGTAGAAGTTTCTGGGATTCCAGGACCTAAGCTGTTTGTTGCCACGTCCCTATGCATGCTAATATTGAATGCTAACTTGATCACACCAAGATGTGCCAGGAGATTACTCAAGCACACCTCTGAGTGTGCCAATTCTTTCTAGAGACAACTAGATCATAAGGCCCTGATCTAACCAATGCTTTAATCCACCAATAGATTCAAAATTTGAATGGACATCTGGAGGTGATCGGACTGAGGAAGGTAGCACCTACCTGGAGGAAGTGGGTTGCTGGGACCGTACCTTTGGCCCACATCTTTCCTATCTCTTTCTTCTTTCTAACTGCCATGTGACGGGCAGCTCTGCTCTATCACTACCTTTTGTAATGCTCTGCCTCAGACAGCCTCATAAGCAAGGGAACAGCCAACCATAGGCTGACAGTGTGAGCCAAAATAAATCTTTCCTCCTATGCATAGTTTCTGTTAGGCATTTGCCACAAAGGTCAAGGACTTAACTAACCTAAGGACCACAAAGTCTTCTGAGGAGAACAATTGGTTAGAGGTAGAAGAAGCAACCAAAGGAGATAGGGAAATGGAGTCTTCTTAGCACTGGTTAAGGTCATATGTCTAGCCACATCTTAATATTCAAGGGTTTCCCTTAAAAGTCAGCTTGATAGGAACCCATTTGCAACCACAGGAGTTCTGGTTAGTGTGGAGGAAAACCATAAATGTGTTTATGGAGAAATGGGAGGATGGTGTTCAGAGCACGAATGGAGGGAAGTCACACACTGAGAAAATCATGACAGTCAACATAGCTATACACTGATAAGCCAATAATTTAAGATTCACTCACTTATGCCCACCTATGTCTCAACTATTCCAGCTACTAAGATGATGGGGTTATCAGCGGGGAGCATGAGGGTTGAAGCTTGAATGATAAGAACTTGAGAAAAAAACTTTAGGGTTTGTCCAAGGGACTTAGGAAAAGATGGCTTGGAAGGCAAAGGGCCCAACTGAGGTCACAAAGACTGCATCTGTGGAGACCCAGAGGCCTCCTTACTGCCCATCTTCATCATCTGCAGAACAGCAAAGCTGATGTTGAGTTATGGCTCCATTTGATTCCTGGTCCACTTTTCTGTTTGATGGACAGTCCCCTCTGGCCGTTTAGCCATGAGCTTTCTGGAATATTGTGATTATCATTACAGCCTAGGTGGGGTTGGCCTAAGATTCAAGAAATGGTCCTACCAAACATCTACCCAACCAGGCCTATTGCTCAACAAGGTACGTGAAGTCAAGATTAGACCAAGAGAAATTTAAACCTCATGTCTGTGTGGCTAAGTTTGATTGAAGAGAAGAAACATTACAGCAGCAAAGAGCTCTTCGATGGACTCTGAGGTGAAGGGGTAAGATTTAAAATTAACTGACACTCAGACTTAGTCACTGGGTGACCATGGGTGTGTTACTTAGCCATGGGTCTGAATGTGTTTCCTAACATGTATAGGAAAATGAATATTAGTTCCTCTATCATGGGGGTCTTTGTGGTGGGTGCAATTAGCTCAGTCAAGTTCATACAGGTCTACATTATCTGAGAAAAGTAATCTGACTTGTTTTAATGTCATAGTTGTAAATAGCATAATGAATAAAGACCTGTATCTCAGTTCTGCTATAATCCCTGGGCGAGTCACTTAGACAAACCTCTAGCTCTCTGTTCATCTGTTAGATGAAGGAGTTGAACTCCCCTTCCAAGGCAATCTTCCAATCCTTAACTTCTATCGTGTTCTATTAATTATCACCAGACACATTCTAACACTTCCATGGTCTCTCAGAGCATGGGAGCATCCCATCCATCTTTTCAACTCAAATGCTGCCTTCTCTTCCTAGGGTCAGCTCGAAGTCACGCCCCTGGCAAGTGACTCTGGAATGTCACTTGGCCTAGGCACCTACTAAAATTCCAGCTCTCTGAAGGGAGCCTGATTTGACCCATAATTTAATGAACTCTCCATGGGAACAGGGAGAGGATGGAAAGAGGGATAGAAAGACAGATCTCAGGCCACATTTCTAAATGACTCTGGTCTACCTGTTGGCTAGTATATGAACACACTCTAGTATTTTTGTTACAATCTCTGCAAACTCTGCCCTATAGATACACACATAGAACTTCTAGAATGGAGTATGGAAGTAACTTCTTTTTATAGAGCCTAACCCCAGATCTTCCTTTTGAATGCTGCCCTGCCCTCTAAGTCCATGTCTGCTGTCTCTGTTAGCCTTGAAACCAAAGTCTTCAAAAGAAGGTAATTTGGATCTTCTCCAATTCTGCCAGTGAACCGTAAAAGGTGTGAATACACTACTTACTTACTTGCTACAGTATTTTAAAATAAATGTTAAGTTATTTGGATTGTACGAATTCTCTGTTTTTTTTCCTATTATGTAATAAACACCATTATCTGTCATGGCTCTCTTCCATTAGGATGATTCCAGGCCCAATTCATCCAATAATCTTGTAAGGATTTTAGGCAGTACAGAGTTTAGGTCCTGGCTCTGCCACCCTCTACTGTTAGATTGAGAATACATTTTTAACTTCTCCAAGCTCCCTGACTCATCTGTAACCTGGTAATGACAACACCTATGTCAAAGAGCAATTGTGAGAATTACAGGAGGTGACACATGAAAGACACTTAGGAGAGTGTCCACCACAGGCAAGAACTCAATACGTTTTCTAATATGTTTGAATAATATGGGTTTGTGAGAATTACTTTAAGTCACAATGTTCAAACAGCTATTGTTCTCTTGAGTATTTGGTACTTTTGGGGAGTTAAGTTGGAGTTAAGTTCAATGCTTAAATAAATCATACTGAATAGAAGTTAGATCCCTTCCTTAAGCCTTGAATTCAGACTCTGGATAGAAAACACACAAAGGTTACACTTTCTGACTTCAATTCAGAAATGTCAGGACATCAAACACACCTTCAGCCACATGCACACAGAGACACTTGCTCATACAGTATAAAGGGCAACTGGGTCTGGAGGAGAATGTCACACAACTGGGGCTGCAGCTCATTACGGAGTACTGAAGCCTTTGACTTCATAAACAATGCTTTCATGTGACACAACCACCGAGAAAGCAAGTCCTGTGGGTGTGAGCTCTTTGTGAAGCAGTGGCACCTTTGGACTCTTAGAGGATGTGGGCAATGTGTGTACGTGTGTGTGTGTGTGTGTGTGTGTGTGTGTGTGTGTGTGTGTGT
>CAJQZJ010033049.1:1904999-1976916 GCA_907164525.1 Lophiomys imhausi | reverse complement strand
CACACACACACACACACACACACACACACACACACACACACACACACACACACACACACACATGCTCACTCACTCAATTGGATCATTGTCTTACCTCTCAGTCACCAGTTTCCTGAACAAAGAGCCTGCTCATCCCTTCCAAGTTAGTATTTGGGTTTAGGTCTTTGAGGAAAAGCACTACTAACTTGCCCCTGAAAGACCTAAACCCAAAATACTAACTACTTTATGACATCACGGACCACCTTAATCAACTATCTTTGAGAATCTGTCGTGTACCAGGCTCATCCCCAGTGCTTTGTGTGTCATAATCATCCTCCGGTGCAGAAACCATTTTCTTGTTACACTACAGAGGAGGAAAAATTGAGTAGGCCAGGGAGGACTTTGACTGGTCCAAGCTCACCAGCTCTAAAACAGTCAAGAGACAAAGTTTACTCACTGACAGTCAGTTTCTGTTAGGCACGCCATGCTGCAGCCTGTGTCTTTGTTTTAAGATGAATGGTAGCAACATTCGGAAATGATGTCATATGGGTGTGTTTTGGGGAGGGGTTTAATCTGTATGCTCAATTCCAGATAAAAGCCCACAAGTTTCCAGAAGGGTCTAGAGAGAGTGGGTCTCTGCTGGACTTTCTGGGAACATTGGTTTGGCGCTAATCTAGACTATTCAACACTGGAGAAAAGTCCCAACACGGAAGTGACTGCTTCCATTGGAGCTGGCTTCTTAGCACTTGGATATATCCAGAATGAGGCTTGGCAAGGGTGCTGCAGAGACCGGGCAGTTCTTCAGAGCTTTGAGAACCATCTGGAAGATTCTCCTGTCCCTTTCCCCTAGACATTCTGGAAAGCTTCCAATGGAGTTAGGCTGTGCAGGATATGGGTTCTCCCTTCATACCATACCACAGCAGGTGAGGAACTGTGGTCAGCACACTTAACCTCTTTGAGTCTCCACTTCCTTCTCCCACATTCCGGGATAACAGCCCCCACTTTAAAGGCTATTGTGAGGGTTTAATTAGATGCTTTAATTATGTGAAGGGCTTAACATGGCACCTAGCACATAATAAATGCTCAAGAAATTAACAATTATCACATTGAAATAACCATCATTATCACCTCTGCCATCTGAACACTGAGACCCTTACAGCTTCAGGTTTCAATAACAATGTTTATATGCTCCCCTTTCAGGCCCAGTCAGTAGTTTTACAACACATAATAAAGTCACCAGGCCTGCACTGTACTTAACATTAACAAATAAGCATTCACCCCATAGAATCATGGATCTGATTTATATAGGTGGAAATGCACCCCTTCCCTGGCGAGAAGCTGGCAAGAAGCTGACAAGAACCATGCTGGGTCTTTCAGGCTATAGAGGAAAGGGAAGCGTTTATTCTGACATTACATGTATATGAAAGCCTCCTCTACATCCCAACCTCACAGAGGTCTGTGGGTCATCTGCTTCCTTCTCCTTCACCTGGGGAAAGGGCTGGCTGGTGAACCATTCTCAGTTACCGACTCAGAGGTATGTTTCAGAATTCCATTTAAATACCACTGAGATAAACAACATGACCTTTTCAATGTCAGGTCTGAAGAGAAAACGACACGGTTGAACTGAGGAAGGAAGGAAGGCAGCATTAGATTCTTCATCCCAATTCCAAAGTAAGTCTGGACTCTGCTCACTCAAGAACCATTCTCCCAAAAAGTGTCAGCTCAGACAGCTAGAGTAATTGAATCAAAGCAACAACAACAACAAAAAGCTCTGTATCAATTGTCTCTCTCGTTGTTTACAGAGGCCTGGCTTCACAATAATCTCCATGTTGGAATCCAGGGACTTGGTGCACACACATGGGGAGGGAGGGACCTACAGACATATTCAAGTGGATTCATTGATGTCAATACCTCAGAGAGCGTTCAGAGCATGCTCCCCCAAAAGAAAGACCATATTGTGTCCAGGGACCCGCCAGCCAGAGAGAGAGAGAGGTTTACTTACAGCTTTTGGTTTATAAGGTGGCTGAATCTCCTTGCGTTCGAGTTTCTCCCAGTCAATATACCGGAAAAACGCATGCTCCTTAATGTCTCGTTCCCCTTCAGGTCCACAACCCAGACGCTTGCCCGGGTGTTTGGTCATTAGCTAAAAGAGAAAGAGCAACATTGAACAGGTTGCAGACACGGAAATGGGAGCTGCTGAGATATTATTATTCCAGTGATTTAGGAAAGTCATTCCGCGATATCAGCTGGTCTTACTGTTTGTGTTTCAGCCCAGTGACAGTTTCTCAGTCAGGCCTTTGTAGGAAAGAAGCCCAAAATGATGCCCACTCCAGAGCAAAATTCCAGGGGGCGAATCAAATCAAAGCTCGAATATTGCCTTGAACTTCACATTAAAAATGTCACAAACTGTCATTTGGGTTCAAGATTGAGTTTTATGTGATTTGTAGTGCACCTAATAAGGCCAGTTTCTACATCTTCAAACCCCCTTTCTCCTGTTCATAAGAAATACTGACATTTTACCAACTCAAAGAACGTGTTCATTCAGATGCCATTTGCATTTCTCAGCAAAGCACTTGTGAAAATGAGAAAACAGAAGGAAAATATTAGTCAAATGGACCCAACTTTCAAGTAATTACTTTCAGAAAGCTCATTAAACAGTCAAAACCTAATACAGCTCGTTTCCTTGCATCACACATTACCCTCCACTTCACTGAGGTTTCTTTGGTGCTCTATTTAAATTACTTAATTATCAAAACTCTCCATCTTTGGGTCTGTGAGCCAGTGCTAAGTAACAAGGTGAACAGATATGACTGGAGATGAAACCAATCTTAGAAATGAACTTGAAGCTGCACACAAGGGTCTCTGATCTCAAGATGCCAGCAAGTGAACAGAGAGGAAATACGGAGGAGTCAGTGATTCAAAAAGAAAAGGGAAATGACTCAGAAGAAGGCATTAAAGACAAGGGGAAGGAATAAACTGTGAGGCTGAGCACCCCTGGCTTTGCCCAGGACTGGCTGACAATGGGTAAAGAGGGAACCCAGCAACTCAGTCTGAACTGCTGCACGTTTGCCATGACTCTTATTTACAGGACGCCCCACGGCCACAATGCCGGCACACACTTTCCATGTATGCTTTATCTTCCAGGGAGCAAAACTACCACAAAGCTTCTTCTCTACTTATAGGCATGACATCACTGTCACAGTAACCCAAGGGGGTGAATCTATTCCTTCCCCCACTTGAAATGGTGAACCAACCGAAATGCAGAGAAGGCAAACAAACACAAGGACTTAACTGAGTTACAGGTGGAATCCAGGCCCACCTCAGCCTAGCTCCAAATTTTGGGGCTTTTAGGAAAAATAGGAGCCAGGAGTTATGGTGTACGCTTGTAATCCCAGCACTTCATAGGCTGAGACAGGGGAATTGATACTGGAGGAGCCCAAGGCCAATTTGGGCCTAGTAAGGAGATCCTGTATCAAAGTGGCAGAAAGAGTTGGAGAGAGGAAGAGGGGGAGGATGAAAGAGGGGAGGGAGGGAGGGAGGGAGAGAGAGAGAAAGAGAGAGAGAGAGAGAGAGAGAGAGAGAGAATCCTCTATGTCAGACCCAAAAGAAACAGGTGAGCCTGACACAAAATGGCCAATTGTGATGCCTCTTAGCATACCAAAGCACAAGCTGGCCTCACGAGGTACCAGTGGTTTTTCTCACCCTTTCCCCTACCCTAAACTTCTTCAGCTCCTGGGCTTCTGATTCTTCTCACAGTTTCTGATTTCTATATAACCCTGACAGTTCATCCATATGTTCTTTTGGCTCCCTCTCTCTTGGTCGCCTTCAATCTTCCCCTCTTGCTCTTTCCCACTCTCTCTCCTCTCATGGCCTAGCAGTCTGCTGGTCATGTTAGGTCAACTACTTTCTCTCCCTGCTCTGGACTCTTCTAGATGCCTCTGGCTGTACTCTTCCTCCTATCTACAATAAAAACCTTCTCCTCAACCATACCTTGGAGTAGTCACATCCTCATGTTATATACTCTGGATGTGGTTTTCTCAGAGATATTTGCGTCTTGCTTGGTCAGGAAAAGTTAATGGAGGGCAAGCAAATTGAGCCAAGCCTTGACATTTGTATGGGGTGTGAATGGGTAGAAAGAAAGTCTAGAGCAGTGGTTCTCAACCTTCCTAAGGCTGCGACCCATTAATACAGTTTCTCATGTTGTGGTGCTCCCTCCCCCACCAAAAAATCATTTTCATTGCTACTTCACAACTGTATGTTTGCTACTGTTATGAATTGTGATATAAATACTTATGGTTTTCTATGGCCCTAGGCAACCCCTGTGAAATGGTTGTTCGACTCCCAAAAGGGGTCCAAAGAGGTCACAACCCACAGGTTGAGAACCACTGGTCTAGGAGGTCTCTGTTAACCCTGATAACAGTAACAGCAACACCAATGAGGTTTCTGTGGACTGAGAGAATTATTCATCTGGTTTCTGTGCTAAAGGCAACCTGGCCATTATTTATGACTCTTGAATCTTACAGCAACAGTCTGAGGCTTCAGGAACTATTTTCCCTATAGGGAAACTGGTCCAGAGAGTAAAACCATCTGCCTAAGATCACGCAGTGGAGGAGAAGAGCTGGGCTTGTGTATGTGTGTGTGTGTGTGTGTGTGTATGTCTGTGCATGTGTGCGTGTGTGCACACGTGTGTGTGTGCACACACATGTGTGTGCATGCATTTCTGGGTAGGCACACCTGTGTATAGAGCCCAGAACTCCCATGTCTTCTTCAAGCACTCTCTACCTTGTTTAGTTGAGTCAGAGTCTCTCAGTTTTACCTGTAACTCCCCCAACTTGTCTAAGCTAGCTACTCAGTGATCCCCGGGAATGCTCTGGTCTTTACCTCCCATTATGGAGATAACGGATTTGTGCCACTACACCTGGCTCTTTTACTTGAGTTCTGGGAATTGTACTTAGGTCTTCATATGCAGCAGGCACTTTACCAGCGGAGCCTCCTCCCCAGCCCCAGGGTCAGGTTTTGAATAGCTCAGCTCTCTCAGCCATCTGTAATGAATTACTTTGCTTATTTTTACTCCAACTTGCCAGTCTAGGTTTCTGTCTGCTTTCAGCATACTGACTGTGGAAATCTGAGCAAGCTTTTTCTCTGTTTTCATGGTGGAAAATAAGGTTTTTAGTAAGCTAGACATAGGAAGAAGATGGTATTTCTGGGAAAGATGGATGTTTCTAAATTCCTTGTAGACAGGGAGACTGCAAGTAAAGAAGAGCCATTACAGGCACATAGAACAGTAAGGAGTCTGTCGGGTTCCCACACTCTACTCTCTTTTGCCTGAAGCCATATAGACAGCTGGATGTAATCGCTGTTCCCATCTCAGATCACCTCCCAGACGAATCTCCAGGGGCCCTCTGCTCAGGAGGAAGTGTTTTGCTCTGGGCTTAAGCATCACCCCTACTTTGAAGGTGTATCAGCCTTGAAGAGAGCGTCCACACTTCACTCAGCACACTCAACTGGGATCAGTGCCCCAACACCAACAGTGAAGAGACTCACTCCCGCTCATCATGAAGGTTATGGATCCTGAATTGATAGAAAACAGCTCCACCAGGCAAAGTGCTAATTGGAGCTGAAGCTGAAGGCAGCTGACCTGGAAATTTTTTCTCTCCTCTGTGACCCACTTAGAACCAGCCCCTGAGCTGTCCAGGCAGAGATGGGCTTAGGAAGGGGGAAGTCCATGAGCATGCACTGAGCACCTACTACACACTAGCCGTGCAACAAGAGTCCTCTTCCACTGCGTCATTTAATGTTCTGGGAAATGGTTCAGTAATTACTTTGATTCTGTTTTTGGAGACGAAGAAGCAGAAGGCCGAAGATACAAGAAAATCACTCAAAACCACACACCTAGGAAATGAGAGGGTGAGGATTTGCAGGGGCCTTTTGATCTCCTAAATCCTTCACTCTTCAAATTCTCCTGTCACAGGGGACACAAGCTCAAATGCCAAGAGGAGCCTGGCACGAAACAAAGTGATGATAGCATTATTCATATTAGAGATGCCTTAGGGTTCTGGAGCAGACCAGGCTCTGGTCTAAGTGATTGATAGGTATTATTAGCTGGTTTAATCATCAAAGGACCCTATATGTACAGTATTGTTATTGGCCTCAATCTGCAAATCAGATCAAACAATTTCCCCATGAACATAGCGGCTCATACCCTTGGACTTGGATTGGAACTCAGACACAATTTGGCTTTTTAATTTTTTTAATATTTTTTTTTTACCAACTGAAGAAGCATATCATCTCTAAAGGGGTTAGTGATGTCCACTCTTGCTGATTGATGCTTTGTAAGAATGACAGGCCAATGTGGTAGCTGGAAAGTCAAGTGTTTATAGGAAATGTCTAGGCTTCCAGAAGTCGGGAATCATTAAACAAATTAAAGACCATGATTGACTCCTTCCCACTCCTCTCTTAATAGTATGATGCCTCCAGCAGCCTCATTGACCTCTGTCTGCATCCTCTTTTACCTGTGGGCTTTATCAATGCTCCTGATAAACCCTTGAGTCTCCTCTGGGCTCCTTGTTTTTATTCTCCGCCTGCCTCACACCCTCCAAGAAAGATATTTGTAACCAATTTAACTTGAAGATGTTAGGGACAGAGGCTAATTCACACATGGCTTCCCTAGAGATGTCTGCCTCCTCATCTGTGTAGCTCAAACACAATGCTCAGGCGATCCAGCGGGTGGAAGTTCAGACAGTGTTACAAGGTATTTTCAAACTGTGAGATTGGTCCTGCTCATGTCACCAGGACCAAGACTCAGGCTGAGCTGCCTGATTGTTGTTGATTTCCTTAGCCAGAGATACCGTAAGTTGACATCGGACTGGGGTCAGGAAGAGCAGGGCTGGGTAGGGCATGGGGGGTATGCAAGCACCCCGGAACCATGACTACAACCCTGGTCTATGTAGATACACAGTGCGAGCCCTGTGCTCAGGCACAGCCAGAGACTAACCTTTAGAGCCTGCTCTCATCGCTGGCTGGTGGCAAAGCCTTTATAAAAACTCTATCCTTGCATGCTGCTCCCTCAGTCTCAGAGCACAGCTTTCACACTTCAATCATGGTTGAGAGACTGCATCCTTTGGGCACTGGGTTTAAAGGCAGTGCATTGGGGGGCACATGGTGGGGGTTTTCAGAACATTAGCATGCAGGCCTAATCCTGAGATGGGGTCTAGATCCACACAGTGTAAAAACACAGTCTGGATTCAACATGAGATGGAGCACAAATAGTCCTTACCTGCAAACTCCTGCCTATCTTTCTCCATAAGGATTATATCCATAAAGTGTGGATGTGGAACTACCCTTCCAACTGCATGTGTGTGTGTTCACAACTATGTGCACAAGTGTGCACTACAAGCTGAGGGGGATCATGCAAGTCTGGGGACACTGAATTTAAGTCAGCTTATCCAGGTGATCATTCAAAATCACAACTGCCTGAAATTTTCTTACAACAAAAGTCAAAGAATTGTAGTGTTCACCAAACTCAGGTAGACCACCCTCTGCCCTTCCCGTTGTTCCAGTTCTTGAGGAAAGTCTCTGAGTTTCCTTGTGTAAGGCTTGGGGACGGTGCCCAGCCAAAAGCAAGACTCCAGTACATGGCTGCACCTGCGGACTGTCCGTGGTGCAGATGAGAAGGGAATTCTATGTTCCAGGAGAGAGCAGACTCATAGCAGGGCACTGCTGTTGACAGCAGAGAGGTGATGTCAATCCTCTGCCCCCTACGAGTTGGGGCACAACTTGTACCCCTTCCATGATAGTCTTGACATCAAGGGACAAACAGCTTACCCCTTTGCAGATGGCCACAGCTTCCTTGGACATGGACTTGGGATATGCCACATTGTGCTCCATGATGGACTGGAAGAGTTCATCTTCATCCTCCCCTTCAAAGGGTGCCTGTGGAGCAGAGAGCAGGGTGGGAGAGGATCCCCTGCCTGGTACTCCTCCCAGCTTCCGCTATCCAGCAGGGTTCCTCCCCCACACACCATGCCAAGGTGAGGCTACACTCCAGGGATTTCATGAGGAAAGATGATGAACAAATGTAAGCAAGCCCAGGAAAGCCAGAAGTTCTCAGATTCATGAGCTATGCCCAAGTTGTCACTTTCTCCAGAGACCACGTGACTGGAGGTTGAGGACAATTTTCTTAGAGATCCCTTAAAATTCAATTACCTGGCCAGCCAACATTTCATACAGCAAGACTCCAAATGCCCACCAGTCTACAGACTTCCCGTAGGGCTGATAAGCGATGATCTGGAAAACAGAAGGCGTCCTATCAGAGCAGCAGGCAGCCCCTGTGGCTGGAGACTGAATTGACCCTTTATAGGGCGAGCAGATTAGCACTTAGGGTTCTCAGGTACGGTCCTGGCCTTCTGTGGACAGCTACAATGGCTGCTACCATCCCAGATTCCAGCAGGGTCTCGGAGAGTGGACAGAAAGGGTAGGGTGAGCCTGCAATGTTCCCTCCCATTTGATGCTTCAAAAAGACACCTGCATCTGGGCAAACATCTGTGTGCCACCTTGCCTTTTTAAGCACCAGGTGTGGTGTGATGTTTTGAATTTTCGAGTGTGGTATTTTAACAAGGAGTAGTTATTTTTGTTTCTCAGTATGGAGGAAAAACATTTACACAATAATAATATGGATATACTTAACACTACTGAACCACTTACTTAAAGATGGTAAAATTTACAACATGTGGGTTTTTTTGTTTTCTTTTTCATCTGTTTGTTTGTGGAACTAGGGATTCAACTCAGGGCCTCATGAATGCTGGGTCTGGGTGACTTCATTGCTGACCCACACCCACAGTTTTTTTTTTTGAACCATGATTAAAAATACAACAGTCTGAAATGTAAAAGTATTTGTGATTTTTTTGCATCTGCTTTTATTCACAAAGTACAGATACAGTAAAAAGAATTCTGTAAAAGAAAAAAGCAAAAACAACGGTAACCTCTATAATTCTTTGTTAAGAGAAAAATCATGAAAAACATTGGTCTGCCTCCTGTTAGACTTTTCCATGACTGTATATTAAGTGGGGTTTGTGTTCTACTTACGCTCAGACACTCAGAGGTGGACACTCAATGCTCTTCATTCTGCATTTCCATCAGACTTGTGTGTTGGCACACTGGTTACTTTTTAAGACTGTAGTTTTACTTTGAGTTATGTGTGAATGTGTGTGCCTATGTGTGGCTACATAGCCATGTGCACGTGAGTGTAGTGGCCATGGAGGGAGCTCAAGTTACAGGCAGTTGCAAGCCACCTCACAAAGACACTGGGAACCAAGCACAGGTCCTCTGGGAAAGCAGGAGGCACTATTAACCACTGAACTTTATCATTAATCTCCACCATTGTTTGTTTGTACTTCTGCATGGAAATCCACTGACAGGATACACACACACACACACACACACACACACATATATCTTACAAATTCCCAATTGTCATGTTGTTTCCATAAATTAAATAAATGATTAAGGGATTAAAGGTGCCCATGGCTGCCAGGTTTTGATAGCTGTGTGGCTGCCTACTCCTCAGCACAGAGTGAAGAAGCAGCTGGGTCAAAGGCAGGAGTGGTGACACAGCAAAGGTTGAGGGCTGAGGTTTGTGGACCAGAAGGTCTAATGCTGTGTCCTGATTGCTGTTTGTCAGTGTGACCTTGAGGAAAGCTGCTTAACTTCTACAAAAATAAATACACTATGCACACACTGGGGTTCTGTGGGGATGAGATGCTGAACACTTCTTATACCTCATCCTTCATGTTGCTTTTTACTAGAATGTTCTGGAATTCCAACTACTGCTTGTTTTACACTCAATAAAGGCATTGGAGCGAATTTGGCTATAAAGCAAATGTCTGTTTCTTAAAGCCTGCTTCCCACCCGGCTCCCTCCTCAAAGTCCGAAATGCATAGATGGGGGCCAAAGGATAAAGACTTTTCAGCTAGGAGCCACAAGTTGCAGAGCTCTATGGTACAACATGGCTATGATAGTTTTTAACAATGAATTGCCTTCCTGAAAACCACTATGACTGCCAGGGGCTGGAACACACACCTGGAATCCTAACATCTGAGACACTAAGACAGCAAGATTGCCATGAGTTCAAAGCCAACCTGAGCCACATAGCAAAAACATGCTGAAAAAAAAATCGCTGAGGGCCAAATGAGATGGTTAAATGGGTAAAGCAGTTGATGTATGAACCTAATTCAATCCCAGAAGCCAGGAAAAGGTAGAAGGAGAGGCCCAGCTCCACGAAGTTGTCCTCCAACCTCCACATATGATTGTGTGTGATGGCATATGCATGCACACATACATACACAATAGTAAACTGCTGAGTATACATTTTAAGTAAAAAAAAAAAAAAAGGGCTAAGTACATGAGGTTATACATATGCAAATTAACTCAATTCAGCCCTTCCACAGGCACAAAATCTTTTGCACACTACAGATATGCATATTTCTTATTTGGAAATTTAAAATAGACAAATAACAAAAGAATAAATAAATAAGAAATGTACTCTGAACAGAAGTGACTGCAAGACACAGCCTCTGTGAGAAGCTTCTCAGTGAATGTGTTTTCACACCTTTAAGGTACTTGGTGTTTTATTTGTTTCTGACAGCCCAAGAAATTAAACCTTTTACCAAGGTAAGTAGAGCTTAGGAGGTGAGAGAAGTTGCTAGAGGTGATGTGGTTAGTTAACAACAAAACTGACCAAGATGGTGACCTGGAGGAAGAGGCAGTTGGTTCAGGGCGCAGTGTGCTCGGCAGCCCCTCAACCAGTGAGTTGTTGGAGACCATGACCCCATAACGATTTGGATTCAATGGGCAAAAGATGACACTTGGGCCTCCTACAATTTTTAAAGCTCCCCCACAACTCTAATTCAATGGGTCCTGGTTCTCATATCTAGCTATATTAGATATATGAGAACTAGGACCCATTGAATAAAGGGCACACTCAGGAACTGTGTCAGCATATGCAGGATACTACAAAGAATTAGCCAAATGATAACCAACCTGAGAATGCCATACAGGGATACACAGATACACTTACCTTGCAGGAGGGTCAATGACTGACACACAGGAAGACTGAAGAAGCACTCTTCCCTTCTGCAGGGTTTGAAATATGTGAGCCATCTCCCCAGATTTTCTGCACCTTTACATGTGCACTTGCATACTTGGAGAAAACACACAGCAGCGTCCTGTGTGCTACTGTCACTGTCTATAAACAGCACTGTCATATTTGTTATTCCTCATTTGCATGTCTTGCCTTGTTTTTAGTATTTCACTTGTGGAACAGTCTTGCTAGGTAGCTCAACCTGGCCCCCAACTCAAGTCCCTCCTGTCCCAGTCTCCTGAGTGCTTGGATGGCATGGATAGCTTGATTTTACTTTTTCTTTTATCAATATGTCTTGAAAACATGTCTGTATTTCCCTATGCATTTAACTTACTCTCTCGAGTTGCTGAATAGTGATATTTTTCTACTGTATGTAAACCACGGTCTCCTGCTCCCACCCCCAAAGAGGGACATGGCTTCAAGTGAGTTCACATGCACATGCTTTGATCTTTCCAAGGTTATACATGACTTCCTGACACAAATGTGGTATGTATTAAAGAAATTCCTCTATTGATAGTCATAAACACTGAGGTTCTCTTCTGTTTTTCATTATTAAGAAATAATGTTGGTATGAAGTAAGGACTTTAAGGCATTCCCTTCTCTCTCTCTCTCTTTCTGTGTGTGTGTGTGTGTGTGTGTGTGTGTGTGTGTGTGTGTGTGTGTATGCATTTATCTGTATGTTCTACCTAGTCTTTTAGAAAGAAGTTGCTTGGGCACAGAAAATGCAGGTGTTAACTATTATGCCTAGTTCTTTAGCTCCATGGGGAGCCTTCTACACAATTCTTGTGTATCAAGTGACTGACAACTAGCCAAGGAAAAGAGCAATACTAAGATCTCTCTCTCTTTCTCCAAGACTCTGGCCTGTGCTCACAAATTATTGTGCCATGTCATATTGGGAAAAGCCAGTGATAGACCAGTTCCTTTGAGAGGAAGGGGACTACTTAGATGACTCTTCACCCTTTCATCTCTATTTTTATCACAGAAAGACAAATTTGGAGTCACCAAGGATGCATCTCCACTGCACAGTGTACCACTGCTGTGTCACGTGGGCCCAGAGGATCTGTTCCCTTTCTGTCTCTCACTCTTGCAACAAACACTTCAATGTCATAATTAGGAGGTATCATATGGCCACGAGCCACAGCAGCTTGATGATGGATATGTTTTTACTGATGTGTGATGGATCGTTCTTTTGAGTTTTATTTAAAAATTCTCCCTAAATCTTGATGTATTTGGGGCCCGAGCAGCTAGATGTGCTAAGCTAATCTACAAGTGAGAGCTCACAGGGATGACTTAGAGCAAGATCAAGGCCAGTCCAAGTTCCCAGGTACCTCCCTCGACCCTTCCCAGCCCTCCGGGACCACCATCAACATCACTGCAGGGGAATGTGTGCCCTCTCCCAGCCCTCCAGGACCACTGTCCACATCCCTGCAGGGGGATGTGTGCTCTAACCTCTGGGGCGATGTAGTCTGGAGTGCCGCAGAACGTCTTGGTTGTCACCCCGTCCCAGATGTTCTCCTTACACATGCCAAAGTCAGCAATTTTGATGTGCCCCTCGGAATCCAGCATCACGTTGTCAAGTTTTAGGTCACTGGGGCAGACATAAGGATGTGGAATTTAGTTTACATAATGCTTATTTTGAGTCAACCAACAGGCATTCGATATGGAAACCTCACACACCTGTGCTAGGAGCTTCATGGACACGAAGTTAAAATGAAACAGACTTCTTCCTATGGCAGCTCATGGCCTGGCTGGGAGATGATAACAAAGGGGCCCATGAACCTCCCTGCATTCTTTTTCTACAGCGTGAACTGTGTTAAATGTCTCACAAAGATACAAGGAGACGGTATATCAGAGAAGAGGGAAACCCTTAGGAAGACAAGAACACAGAGCCATGGATGATTCCAGAATCCACGAGAAGTTCATGAGTTAACCTTTACACCTCAGATCTCTTCTGTTATTGAAATTTTTTTCACAAAAATATTACTTTTGAAGTGTCTCTGAAGATCATGAAGCTAACAGAAAAATCAGATTTAGAGAACTTATTTAACTCCAGGTACTTCTGGCTCTCCTACTTCATAGGACTGTTCCTGGGAGCCCCAACTGCTCCCTTAATCAGTGGCTATCTGCTGCATGTCTACCATGTGCCAGGCGCTATTCCTGGAGCTACATGCATTAACTATGCACAAGATAGATAGCATGCTTCTCGCATTCTAATGAATTCCACCCTATGATCATGGCTATTTGGACTCTGATCAGACTTATGGTGAACAGGAAGATGACAAAGAGGTAATGATGGTGGAAGAGAATGTCACTATAGGACGGCTCTCTAAGATAGTGACATCTGGTCTTTAATATAAAGAATTTGTGCTTTGCTCTCATTCTAATATTGGCATCTGAGTGAATGAGAAGGGTTTCATATTCTGGAAAATTCTTGCCTGTCTTCAGCGTGTAAGACTGCTCTCACATCCTATGAAGTAACTTTCGTATTTGCTTCTTCCTACATATCTACTCCTATGTCAACATTTTGTGCACCAGTGGATAGGGATGTTGCCTGGGTCAGGCTTCTCTGGTTCTAATGCAAGATATAGAAGTCCAGTTGTCTAGGAGGTATGGAATCTACTTCCTAACTGGGAGCTCTCTCCTGCATCATCTTGATCAGGTTCTGAGTGTCTGTGGTACAACTCTTTCTTTCCTGATCCTCAGGCCATGTAATGAAGATGGTGAACCTCACTTCTGGTCTCTGGAGTGGTTTATGGTCCTGTATTTGCCATTTGAAATAGCTACTCACAGTGACTGGTTCAATAACAGGCATATGAGCCAATGGAGAACCATCAAAACTTTGACACCCTCTTGGTTATCCCCAGTAAAAAGCTCTTGTACACTGGGTGGACTCAGGTGTTATAAATGAAGCTCACTCTAGAGGTCCCTTGATGAAGAACAGAAAGCTAATAAATCAGAGGCGAGAAGCAATGTGATAAAGGAAACTTTCAGATGTGTCCATGGACTTCTCTGACAGCCAATAAATCTGTCCTATACGTTCAGTGAGTCTGAACTGACTTGCTGCAGTCACATTCAGCTGAATGAGGAGGGTTTCATATTCTGGACATATACCTTGACAATATATCCCAACACCATCTGTCTGGGAGAGCTCTTTATCCAAGAGGAGATTCAGCTGCATTCATGGCAGACAGCAACCTTCCTCATCCCGAGCATCTTTGGCACTATCCATACAACACTCATGAATGTCTCCAAGGCACAGTGTCCAAATGCTAGGCTAGAAACCAGGAGTGCCACGCTATGGGGCAACTAAACACAGCAGCTGTATGTATGAATTCATCATACATAATGCTACCCCTCAGCTTGACCATATACCCTAAAACAGGCATATGGGTCACCGCAGTCTCTGTTCTAGATGTAGGTTATCACAACTAGTTCTTGTATGTGGGTGTTGGGGATCCAAACTCAAATGTTCACAGTTGCACTTTACCCAGTGAGCTATCTCCTCAGTCTTGATTGTTTTGGTTGCTGGTTTTCCCTGTAAGAAACTCTCATCCTGTATCAAAAGAGGGCTGGAACACTTATTGTCTTGAAGAACTCCATTAAAGAAAATCAACACAGACCTCAGAGACAGTGACCAATAAGCCAGATACTAAGTTTGACCAAAAAGATCATTTTTGTCTTCTCTGACCCATATCTGTGTGTATCATGTTTCTCAAAAATAAAAAAATAAAAAAGTTGGTCATCTTCTTTCCTTAAGGACTGCACTAGCACCTGGCATGGTGGCACATACCTTTAATCCCAGCACTCGGGAGGCAGAGGCATGCAGATCTCTGTGAATTCAAGGCCAGCCTGGTCTACAGAGTGAGTGTACAGAGGACAGTCGAGGATACACAGAGTAATCCTGTCTCGAAAAACCTAAAAAAAAAAAAAAAAAAAAGAACTGCACTAGCCGGAGCTAGTGAAGTCATGGATTCCTAAGTAATGCATACTCTACTAAGTCAGCACAGCCCCTAGCTACCTACACTCTACATGTCTGTCCTTAAACCCACAGACCAGTGTAGTCCTCACCCTGCATCAAAGAAACTTCTCTTTGCAACAAATGGAAACCATTACAGAGTTGTGGAGCTCAGTCACAATGGATACATCTACAATTCAACCCACACAGCTAAGGCTCAGGGAACATTGTAGAAGAGAGGGCAGAAAGACTGTAAGAGCCAGAGGATCAGGGAGTTTGCTGTGAGACTGTGTCTCCTAATAATTTCAGAAGCTACACTCATACAATCTTGCCAATATGACTATCCAAAAGTTAGCTAAACAGGGACAACAACAATAGACATGCTAAAAGAAGCGGGGTTAGGACCGCGAAGCTTCAACCATACATAAAGAACTACAGGTAGCCAAGGAATGCCGAGTGTGGGAGAAAAATCTTCCAGGGAAGAGCACACCAATTGGTTGGTTATCCAAATGGCCAGCCCTGAAAGTATGCATATGAGTAACATTCTACAGACTGAGCAGGTTGTGCTATGTTTTTAGAAATGTGTATGCATGCACATGTATACACATACATGTATGCAACAACAATGAAAGAAGAAAGAGGTCTCGAATTTGAAAGAGAGAAAGGTATGGTATAGAGGATGGTTTGGAGGAAAGAAAATGAAAGGAGAACCTATGTAATTATATTATAATCCCCCGAAATAGAGAAGGACCATGCTGTCAAGTAGAGATCTAAATGAAGAAGGAAGGGATTCATAACACTTGAAAAGATCTTTCCACTGTAGAGGTTTCTATGAAATCATAAAAATGATGAGTTTAATATGGAAGAGAATCCATGGAAAGATATTGAGGAATTCACAAAATCTCTGAGGAGACTGGAGAACCCAGCAGGGAGGCACTACAAGGTGGGAGCCATGCCTGATCAAAATGCAGAATGGAAACAATATGGATTGTTTCCCCTAGATACTGACATCACTGCTTGATACAGACATTGCCTCTTCTTCCATGAGGTCCTAATGCTGAACTCTAAAAGTTACTGTCAACTACCAGAAACCAGTTGCAGCCGATGACTACGGCCACTCTCAGCTCTAGTCTTAGTTCCTCGGTCACCAGTTTTCTTGATTCACAGTATTGGGTGAATACAACTCAGTTTCTAAGCCTGGGTCATGAGAATGATTTTGCTCATAGAAGGTATGCATTCATGTGATCATTTCATATCTCTTCTCTTTTAGATAGAATCTATGTAGCCCCGGTTATCTTTGGACTCCTGATCCTCTTGTTTCATGTTCCTATGTTATAGGTATGTATAATTATAACACACTTTCTAGTTGTTACGGTAAGAAATGGACTCTGTAAAAAGATACACACACACATATATATATATACATACATATATACAGTGGAGAATGAAAAGGGGAATCTATGGATAGGAGAAGAAGAGGGGAGAAAGGGAGAGAGAGAAAGAGAGAGAGAGAGAGAGAGAGAATTTTAGAGGATGGACTATCTTAGCACCTGAACTGTTCATCAATTCTAAATTTCAATTCACACCCCACTAGGTTGAAAAAGAGCTTCAAATCTCCAGCTCAACTAACAAGAACTCAGTTTCATTCCAAAGCTGGGTTTTCTTCTAACACACATGTAGTTCACACTTAATCTTCTGAGGAGCCTGGCTGGTTCTATTCTTTGAGAGGCACATCCTGTCCAGGAGTTAGAACCTACTGTCATCTGGTGAGAATTTTGTTGAGTGAAAGCTTACCCATAGTCCTTGGTTTGGAGAATTAAGCAGCAATTGAAGCCCCTGGTTTGAATGCAGGGTCACATCACACTGATGACTGTATACCTTCTGTACAGAAGATAGTGTGTGTCTTCTGAGGCCAGAGTTACAGTCAGTACAAGCCCTCATTACAAGAGGGAAAATTGAGAAATCAAAGGATTCCAAGGTTCCATGTTATACTGACATGGTGGTGCATGTTCACTGAGGGCAATCATTGGCAAGATAACCAAACTATTTAAAGCCAATTTGCTTGCCATTCTGTTTCTGTACATTCACTAGATAATCTACGAGGCAGGCAAACCCACTTTTCCCCTGGCTTTAATCCCTTCATTACCAGAAGAAAACAGGGATGTGCCATGCTCTGAATAATATCATCCCACCTCACAATTTCATTCCACTGCTGCTGAGTAAATAAAACATCTGGTCTCTGTGAGACTCTTGTGAAGCTCCGCCTCCCATTGCTCTTCCCTTCCACAACTCTAGCTTCACCCCCACCTGCCTGGGAATAACCAAAGCGTGTGTCTTCCTTCAATTTGTCCAGTATCCTTCAGCTCTAGAGCAAGGGGTTCAGGGCACCCAGCTAGCTCTATCTCCAGGCCAGAATTTTTCCTCATTCTACAGTAGAAAGGTGCTCATCTATACCCAGTGCCAGCAGCCTTATCTTTTCTTTTCTATACATTATTTACCACAATCCAATAAACTCTATTCTCTATAGTTCCTTTGTCTGTCTCCTTCCCTACAGTTTTAATCCCTTCTCTATTTCCTCCACTTGGAATAGTACTTAGCGCACAGTAGGCTTTTGATGAAATGAATATTTGTCAGACGAATAAATGAAATAGGCGTATATGACTCTTGACGAGCCTTTCAATAGACTTTTGGCCACGCCAAGAGCTGAGAGAAGCACACTCCCCACCAGTACCTATTACATAACAGTAATTCCCCCATTGCCTGTGCCATTCTTGTCTACATAGCTGAAGAGGAACTGTACACCCTGGACTCACTGACAAATAGCAGCCTCAGGCTCGATACCCTGCCTTGCATGAAATATAAAATGGTGTGACTCATACAGCTATGATCACACACTTGTTTCTCCCCAAACCAGCAAATGCCAACTTCTGAAGTTAATCCTGTCTTTTAGGAAGAACAACTCAGAGGTCTATTTCCAAATTGCAGCTACATGCAAGAAAAATTGTTGCATAATAACACAATCCTGCCACATTCTGCAGTAGATTGTTTCCATGCTTCCTGGATGTGGGGTTCAGGAGAAAAGCGCCGGCACCCTCTTGTCAGGGCCACCTCTTCTCAGAGACTCAGTGTCCTCATGTTTGAGGTCCCGAAGACTCATGGGTGACACAGTCCATCAAGATTTTTCTATCGCCATATACAGCTGCCCAAACTTTGCCAGGGCAGTGGGCGATGCTGCCTGGCAGAACACATGCCCAAGTTAGTACTGGAGAATTCCTCCCCCACCACAGATTCTAATTTTAAAAGCAGTTGAAGAAAGAGGCAGGAAGGGAGGAACTGAAGGATCTGAGGAGATAGAGAGAAGTGTCATGCTCACTTACCGGTAAATGATACCCTTGCTCTGCAGGAAGAACAGACCGATGGCAATCTCTGCAGCATAAAATCTGAAATTAAAAAAAAAAAAAAGGTGATGGGGAAATTCAAGGGCACATATACTTGGCAACTCCCAGAAGTCAATATAATATTGAACGAGGCGCAAGGCATGAAAAGCCCACTCTGGATAGTCAGCTCTGTGTGTCATAAAATGTTGAGCATGTGGGTGGGTGAACAGGATGGTTCAGAGTGACATAGGGGGGTGGACAAAGGGTCAGCAACTGTACAGTGGGCTATGGGGCCAGTGGGCTGCTAGAGAAGGATTGTTTCAATCTAGTACAAGTTAAAGGATGTTAGTGGCACCATCTGGCAGCTGTTGAAGGCTTAGCATATACCTGACATGGATTTAGAGGTTATCCGTTCTAATTCAACCTAGCATCACGTGACATAGGCCCCCTACGTCACCACTAGTACTGCCTTGTTGTTCAAAAGGGGAAACCAAGGCTTAAATATGAAGTCTCTGAGGAACTTGGAGAAGACATGCAGCAAATAAATGGTCTAGCTGGGACTGCAAACCGTGGGTATCTAAAGTGTAACTTCTTGGTGGAGGTTCACAAAGACGGAAAAGGAGTTTATTTTTCTTATGTTGCAGGAGTATAGGAGTAGAACCCAGAGCAATGTGTATCTAGGCATATCCTCGGTCCTTTTGTTGTTGTTATTTCTTGAGGTCTAAACTCATTCTGCAGCTCAGCTGACCCATAAATCTGTAACTTGTCATGGAGCCCAGGCTTGCCTCAAACTTAAAATTTCCCTGCCTTAGCCTCTCAAAGGCTGGCCACTATGCCTGGCTCATGAAAGAGATCTTAAGAACACTAAGAAAAAAAGTCAGTTACACCAGAAGGGTTGGCAGGACCTCAGGGAGCTGTGGTGAGTCCTAGTAGTGCATGTTGTGTAAAGTTGATATAAACCTGGGTCAACCAGATGTCTGAAAGAACAGGTGAAGTAGCCCTATGATACCATCACCAAGCTTGATTTGGAAGCATGGGGCTAAAGAGAACAGTGTTCCTGACTTCAGCAGGTGGGAAGACAGGAAGCAGGCTGAAGGAACAGGAGCCTATAGTCCTCCCAGAGCTGTAGGGTGGAGCCTTCCATGGGCTATGGGGAATCTTAGGAGAAGCAACAAGATCTAAGCAAACATCCAGGAAGGGGAATTGACGTTCATTCTTGTGGCTTTTTCTGTTTCTGCTCACCCACAGGGTTCTAAGCAAAGGAGAAGCTCTGTGAGATTTTAATTTTATAAATTATCTCTTACTGGCTTATGCACTGGAGGGGACAAAACAGAGAATCCACAGACTTTGACTGGTAATCAACTTGATCCTTCATATGCCCAGAACTATAGGGAGAGTGGAGTAGGGAACAGATGAAGTAAAACAGGTGGGACTCACCCACACAGATTGTCCACTGTTCTAGAATCTTGATGGTTCCCACCCTCTGGGTCTCAGTTCCCATGTTTGTAAAGCTTGAGTGAAACCATCTCCCTCCCCATGCTGCTCAGGGTGAAATGAGACTGTTTGTTCAGAACTTGGGATCTGGCACAAAGAAAGCTCTCAGTAAATATTAGCAAATGAACAAACAAAAACTGCAAAGACATTCCCCAAGGAAGTTAGAAGACCTTTCTCAGGATTGAGGGGCAGAGAGAGAGAGAGAGAGAGAGAGAGAGAGAGAGAGAGAGAGATTATAAACAGCCATAGGTTTAGTGCAGTGAGTTCTTAGCCTTCAGGAGCATAAAGAAACATCCCAAAGCAAGCAGAATAAGGTCCTCCTTTGCCAAATATTCCTCACCAAGAGGAAGCCTGAGATGTTGGGGCAAATCCCTCATGGGCTAAAATTTCAAAGGAACTGACACCCATTTATTCCAATGAAAGGGCACATCAGGAGGTCTTTCTTACACAGCATGGGGCTCCTTGAACCGGCCAACTTGTTGGATGTGGTACATGAGGTCACCCCCGTTCACATACTCCATCACAAAGTACAGGCGGTCCTGAGGAAAGAGAGCAGACAGCAAAATCAGCACCCCATAGTTTCTCAGGCCCCAAACGGGGAGCAGGAAGTAGCTGGGATTTATGATTAAAGCTACCAGAACTCTGACATGTTCTCTCATGCAGGGTCCAGCATTCCTTTAAGAACAACCTCAAACATGTCACTTTGTTAGCTACTATGACAGTCTATCACAGATATTCTCTAAACTACCCAGTAATCAAGTTGCTAAGAGACAAGCAACATTTGCTTATCTAAATACAAGAGATGGATAGGGCATCTTCAAAAACCCCTAGAGATCTGCAGAATATGGCATTCAAAGATGTTATCTTAAATCAAGATTTTTTTTTTGATATCGAGACATATCAGCGCCTGACAGCACCCCCTATTCTACTCCAAGTAGAAGATAAGCATCGAAGAACCTCCACTGTAAGATGGTTGAATTAGTGGCAAGCCTTTCTCTTGGCATGAAAAAACCCCTTGCACCAACTGCAGACAGACTGCTGTCCAAAAAGGACAAAACTTGGTAGCAGGGAAGTCGACAGCCTAACTCTGCCAAGACAGGGTAGGTAAGTCCTTCATAATCCCTGCTCTACAACAAATGTCTGTCAGAGAAACAGGACCCAAAGGCTGAAGATTGATGCTGGAATGTATGGAGAGAAAATGGGAACTGTCGAGGCAGTCATTGGTATGTTCTTTCTCACTTTTGGAAGCTGCAGGTCCTGCACTTCCTATATAAGCAAATATATTTATTCCTCTCAGGTCTCTGAGGTGGTTGAAGAATAGACAGCTAGAGTCTCATAGTTAAATTTTGAACTGTTTAGGAATCAAGAGGGTGTTATAGATCTAAGAAGATACTCTTAAAAGTGTGTTGCAAGATAGTATGAATGTTGAGTCACATATAGACCTTTAAACTCATGGAGTTGGTTAGATAGTAGAATGTTAAAGTCAGGGGCCAAATATGTATAAACTGGACATTGGGAAGGTATACTGGGCCAATTTACTCTCATAAATGTGGCATATTTATATCTATTGTTTTGTATAATACTTACTGTTATAAGAGAAGGAACCATCTGTTGGACTGAAAGGGGAAACTTCTGGGGGGAAGAGGGTGGAAGGGCGGGTTAGGAAGGGGGAATAGGGAGGGGTTTGTTACTGAGATGTAACTTGAAGAAAAAAAAATAAAGTATTTAATAAAAAAAAAAAAGAACAACCTCTGAGCCACTGTAAGCATGCAGGCTAGCATAGGTGGAATGAAATCACTTTTAACTAATAGTTACAAATTGAAATTCATTTGTGCTGCAAAATATAATTAACACATGGATCTTACTACTTAATTGATATGATTGTTTAGAGCAAGGTTTGCTGGAACAAAATGTAGAAAATATTGGGTAGATAATTTTACAGTAATAGGTATTTGTGGGAGCCGGTCTTCATGCTGGTTCTCTAGTGATTTCACCTCCGAATATACATGCTGCCCCATACTACCTTCCCTCAATGACTAGACTAATTTGTGTAACCAATAGAATGCATGATTTTGCAACGAGGTCACAAAAGACCTTGCAGCTTCCTTCCACTCTGTACTTTCTTGGATTATGTCTTCTACAGCAGCCATGATGTGCTGATACTCACCAGCACTATAGAGAGGCCTATTGGTGAAGACTCAAAGCTTCTTATCCACAGCCAGCACCAACACCCTAATCCTGTGAATGAATTACTCTCCTCAGTCAGGACCTTAGAGGATTGTAGGTGCCACTGGCCACTTGACTATGTCTTCATTTGAGACCAGAAATTAGACTTTTAGGGCCTAAATCCCTAACAGAAACTGTGAGGTGATAAATGTTTACTGTTGTATTAAGCCACAGAGCCTTGAGATGACAGATGACTAGCCTGGTGGCTAGCAAAATTCATCAATTAGTAAAGTTTGAAAAACAACAGTCTAGGTTTGGATTATCTCCCCAGATGCTCATGTGCAGAAGGCTTGAGCTCTGACTGTAGTAGTTACCTTTCTTGACACTGCGACTAAAAACCTGAGACTGCAACTTAAGGGGAAGACAGTGCTACTTTGGCTCATAGTTTCTGTCCATGGTCACATGTCTCCATGTTTGCAGATTAGACCGGTATGAAGCAGAGCATCATGGTGGCAGCAACATGTGGTGGACCCACACAACTGAGGGCAGGCAGGAATTGGGCAGGGAAAGTACAGGAAGGAGTCAGGACTAACAGTTGTCCCCAGGAACATCCCCTGTTGGTTCCACATCCTACCTTACCACCTCCCAGTTAAACATCATAATACTATGTATCCATCAAAGGATTGATCCAGTGCCTAGGCCAGTGCTCTTAGGATCCAGTCACTTCCCACAAGTCCATATACTGGCAGCCAAGCCCCCAATATAAGAGCCTATGAGGACACATCATATTCTAACCAAAACGGTGCAGCAGGGTCACGAAGTGGGGCCTTGAGGAAGTGATTGGATCATGGGGCTTCTGACCTCATTAATAGCTTAGTTTACTTATGGATTCATAACTTAGTAAGCTATTGGGAGGCAATGGAAACTTTAGGAGATGGTACCTAACTGGAGGAAGTGGGTCCCTGGGACATCACCTTAAAGGGAATAGTTTGACTCTGGATGCTTCCCTAGCCCAACTTCTTCCTTCCTATGTACCACCACAGCACTCTGCTGTCATGTACTGCCTCACTGATGGCAGTAATGATGGGTGGGCCCAGTAGCCACAGACTGGAACCTGTGAAGACATGAGCCAAAATCGACCTTTCTTCTCTTTAATTGTTCTCCTCAGATATTTTGTTACAGCAACCATTGATGTGTGCACAGGCATATTTCAGTCATTTTCATGGCAAATCCACAAGATTGCCCAAAATCCTTCAAGACTGAAGTTTTAAAGCAAGGGACACAAAATCATAACCTCCCTGTTAGGAGAAATGACGTTCTAGAGAAACATCTGTACTTTTGCCGTCAGCTACCAAACCATGGAGACAATGGACTCCAAAGAATTTAAATTTCCCCAGAAATCTCACACTGAGAAAAGGAAAGAGACTGAAAAACTGGTGCCAGCCTCCCTCTCCCAGAGGAGGTACGTGCCTCCCAGGAAGAGGTTCCACACAGTCAGTCCACTTGTCAGACCACCCTGCAGGACAGACCAGAGCCAAGATAGTGATGGGTCAGTGAAGGGCAGGACTGTGTTCCTGACCTGGGCAGCTTAGTTATTCGTATGTCTCTCCCCCTATCTAAAGCTGAGCTGTGGCAATAACCCCCAAGACAGACTCCTTCTTCCCGGTGTAGCCATATTGAATAATCCAATCTCCTTTCTCTGCTTCTTATGCACAACAACAAGAAACTAACACAAGGACATGCAGAAGTGAAACAACTAAGACCCAGAAAAGAATCTGTATCTCAACAGAGGCTGTGTAAACCTGCTCCTGGCCTGATGAGCAACACGTAATAGGTGCCCAGAGAGGGAGAGGGCACATGCTTAGAAGCCAAAGAGACTTTACTTAGGAACCCGGCTCTGACTCTTGACAGCTGGCCATGTCTCAAGTATTAAGTTCTGGGTTTCCTCACTTGAACAGTGGTGGGAATCAGATCCATGGTGCTACTGTAAAGCTAATGAGGCAGAAGGCATTATAGTCCTTGGGAAATGCCCACCTGAGATTTGACGTTCCTTCTGTCAAAGGGTGTTTGCTAAATGAATGAACAACACCCCCTCTCCTTAGTTCTGCTCAGGTTAGATCATCCCCTTATTCTGTTTTCTTTTGGCTTGCAACTTCAGGGCCTGCACTATTTGCAGGAAACTAAAATCCCCCTCATGTTCTCAGCCTTAAAAAAAAACCTGTTTTCTCTAAATTAACCCACCCAATTTAAGTCAGGTCTGCTTGTTATATTCTTCCATGAACTTCTGTGGATGTCCCCTCTGATCGCATCATAGTTTGTGATTATGTATTTAACCTGATGATAGTCTATCCCATCTATTTATACATTCATCCATTTAATAAAGAAATATTAATAGAGCCATACTAGGTAACAGACTACAGGTGCTGGAGAGAAAAGCAATGAACAAAAGCAACAAAAATCCCTAGCCTCTATGTATCAGCTCAGCAGAGTGATATTTCTAAAGATAACACTAGAGTGAACAAACAGTGTCAAAAGGTACTGAGTGCTATGTAAAAGACAATGCAGGTTAAAGAGACCCTGGTGGATGAGATGTGGGGAAAAAGATTTCCAACTGCAAAAAGATGCTCAGGATAAACCTCACTGAGAAGATCCTTGAGCAAACCCACCCAGAGCAGTTATGTGTGTCTGGTGGAGAGAACAGTCAATGCAAAGTCCACTAGCAGAGAGTTTACCTACTGTATCTTAAGGTCCATCAGAACCACTGAGAGTGGAGAACAGAGAAGAAAGGAGACAGGGTGGGAGCAGAGATCAGAGATGGGCTGACTCAGATCATGTAAAGGATCTGTATATGGGAAAATGTTAAGATTTGGGACTTCATTTCATGAGTGGCAATCTAGTGATGGATAGTACTGAATTCCTGCCATCTCTGGCCAAAGCAATCCATCAATGTAAATTAACAAGTGAATGGATGAACGACACTGGAATTCGTGGGTGATGGAAGCGCCATCATGAGTTGATGTGCCGGCTCAGCAGTTTCTCTGGAGATAGGCCTCAGAAGATCACTCTGTGTTCCTGGGCCTGTGTTCCTTGTGTATGATAAGGACAATAGAGCCAGCCGTCTCCAACAGAGTGGGTCCAGCCAAATACACAGGGCTTTGCACTGTGAATATGACAAGGATGAGGGGCATCACCTGGTTTCTCAAGCTAGACCAGCGTTGTATCTCACTTTAACTGGTCACCAAGTCAAGTTGGTAGGTAACAGTCAATTTTTTAAGAGAAAAATTAAGCAAGAATTAGAGTGGAATGGAACTTAAGAATGGGGCAGAAAGGGTCAGAGTCCTCTGTACATAGCAGTGAGTATGTTTTTGTGAAATGTGGCTTGGGTTGCTTAATGTGTTGGTAAAGTTGAGGTGTAAGGTGATCTTACATGAAAAATTGCAAATCTACTGGGAGGGCTAGAAAACTGAGAGGATAGGGGCAAGGGGGAGACTTTGGGGCAGAGGTCCTAGCTCCAAAATGAATCCTGGGTTGGAATGCCATTCTGCTGTTTACTAGCTGTGCAAAGTCAAGCAATTATTTAAGCTCTCTGATCTCCAGGTTTCTCTCCACATATACAGTGGATACTCTTCACCTGCCCATAGGGTACTGAGCAAGATGTCATGTACAGACTGGCTGAGAGAGTCTGGCCACAGAACAAATATTTAATCTAGCATTTGAAGAAAAACATTCCTTCCAGTGACTCTCATAAAAGGTACCATGTGTTTCTCATGTGTATTTTAATAATTACACAGACAATAATGATACAGAGTTTTGATGACACCGTCATCAAACACCATGTACCTGAGTTAAGTGCTTTATGTATTTTTTTAACCTCTTTTACATCTCTAACCCTCCCCCCCAACATGGCAAGTGTTTGATCATTCTCCTCCATCTTAATACATGAAAGTTGATGAGGACAAAGTTGACCGGTTAACAGTCACTCAGCTAGTAAGTAGCAGAGCCAGGATTTGAACCAAGATGGATCAAATCTAGGGTAGACACTTGAAGCCTCTCACTATGCTGCCTCCCAGTGAGTACAAGCAGCATGGGAGGATCTGGACTAGACAAAGTAGAGGGATGTGTGGATGCATCCTTCCTTCAAAGTCTCTAGCCCAGGAGGGGGAAGGCCCACAGTGCTATTCATGCACCCAGCTGGAGCTGCAGGTTTACAGCAAGCAGCACGAGGCAACCCATCATATACTTTTTGAAAAATTTTTTTCTGTCTCAGATCAATACTGTTTCCCTTCTAACAACCTAATGAGAGGCAGAGAGGGAAATGGGAAAGTCGAATATGCAGTTTGCATAAAGGTCACAATGAAGATGGTAGTACAAAGCAGACAGTACACCAGAGCCAACGACACTCAGTCCCTGGTTCTTGGGGGGGGGGGGGGTAGTGGTGATAGAAAACAAGCCTAAAAATAGCATCTGTCTTTGCTGCACACTGAAGAGAACCAAAACACTTGCTTTTAAAAATTATTTTTAAAACTAGCAGATGGCATCGGCCACAGAGGGAGAAGTGAGGGAGAGATTTTACTTGCTTGATTTCTGGCTGGTTTAGCTTAACTTGCCCCTCTCCCCAGACTCAGTAGTTGGAATCCCAGCACCATGGTGGCCCTGTTGAGAGTAATGTTTTGTGGTTTGTTTCCACTGCTAACATATGTGGGAGAACCCTGACAGCCGCCATCTTTGAACTGTACTAGGCTAGCTTTGGCCCACAAGTGCCTTGGTGATTAAATGTTTTGCTGTCTCTTTGCCTCTGAACACTTAAGGATGATCACTCAGGTGCCGCGCACTGCCAGACTTGCTGCTGTGACGAATCCACAGTGCCCAGTGTAGAGGAATCACCAGACATCTTTCTAAATGGCAACAATTCCATTTCTTAAAACAGAGTAGCAGACAATTTCAGGTAATCATAGGTACATACATCTATACTTTTTATAATTTGTGTTTGTGGAGCTTGAAAATATAATTAAACATAAGAAGCTTCTTATTTTGTGGGTATTATTGCTGAAGAGGGAAAATAAGGCACGTGGAGTCACATTTGACTGGGAGTCATGGGTGGGACAAGACAGTGTCTGAAGATGACAAAGGAGAAGAGGAAATTTCAGCTATCTCCTTGAATGAATTCAAGTGCTTCACTAATTTTTACCCCTTTATTAAAATGCACCTACTTAAAATTAGTCTTAGAAATTCAGTTTATGGGTTTTTATTGTTGTTGTTTGCTTGCTTGGTTTGTTCCCCCCCCCCCCCCCCACCGTGCATGATGGGACAGACCTAGAATGAAGTCCTTGAGAGGCAGGAAGATTGTAAGGTAAGACCATCATGGGCTACATAGCAAAGCTAAGTACATCAGTTGAAATTCACTTTAAAAACTGATACGTAATTATTTAACTATGTTAGGACTTCATAAATGGAAAGGCATTGTCCCTGTAGAAAAGATAAACTCAGTCTGGGCTCTGCTATTTCCATTGTATATCCAATTTGACCTTGGTGGGTGCATCAACACTTTAAAGTATTTATTTAAAGAAGAAACAAATAAACTCATCATTTTTCCATACCACAAAGTTCCTACTCTACAGTCGTCATGAATGACAGAGTTTGGAAAGTCCAGATGGAGGCCATCTAGAGCAAACCTTGAGAAGAGGTAAGTCTGAGAACTTCCTCTGAGCTTTGATGTGTGTGTGTGTGTGTGTGTGTGTGTGTATGTGTGTGTGTGATGGTATTAGCCATTACAGGGGCCAACATAAAGGAGTAAGATACAGAATTTGTCCCTAGAGCATCCATAATATTGGTTAAAATACACATGTAACTAATTCATGTTACATGTATACAAAATAAATCAAAATAAATGCAACAGATAAAATGGCATTAAGAGACCCAGACCTTGGGCTGGAGAGATGGCTCAGCCGTTAAAGGCTAGGCTCACAACCAAAAATATAAGAGACCCAGACCTGAATCTTGGGACTTCAGCTAACTATAGGGCCTCCTCCACAGCCCCCAATTCTTCCCCAGTTAGCTCCCTCCCCAGCTCCCTGGAGCTTGACTTTGTTCTCCACTCTTCTTACAAAATCATTGCTTTGAAATTTCTTTGTTTTCGCACTTGTGGTTTTTAATAAGGGTTCACTTGATGGGCTCCCCTGCATAAGAACCATAAAAGTATTGGTCGAGGGTCAACTCATAGTCCAGCATGCTCTCCTGGTCTCATCATGGCTCAAAGCCTCTCTCTGGGCTGATGCGTGTTGACTTGTATTTCTATCCTTTCCCTCTCTCCTGAGCTCCAGTCCGCTCCAGCTGGCTCCAGGACGTTTCTAAGTGGGCGTTCCACTGTCATCTCCAATTAAAAGCTCAGAAAGGCAAACTCACCATCTTTCTCTTCAAACTAGCCAGTCTGTTCAGCCTTAAAATGCCTCCTCAAAACTGATGCTGCTGTGACCTGTAAACTGGAAGTGGCCCCTGTGGATTTTCAATTCTCTTTTCTTCTTTATCTCTCACATTCCATCAGTAAATTCAAAAAGCTAAAATCTCCATCTGTCGCCACGTCATGTGCAATGGTTGTGCAGACTTTTCCAAATTTGGAATGTGAGTGCGGAGGATGGTCGTTTAAAATGATGATTGTGTGGCATATGCACAATTCATCTGCGGGCCTGCATGCAGAGCCACAGAATGGAAAAGAGACAGCTCTCCCCCAATACAGCTGCAACTGAGTGTGGTAGGGTGGCCATGAGGTGGTGAGGGGGACATCTGCCATTTTCTCTGCGGCTCATGGTATATGTGTGTGTGGTGTATGTACATATGTGTGTACAGATATAGATTCCCGTGTTTGTGTACACAGAATCTAGAGGATGACATTGGATGGCCATCTTTATCACTCTGCCTTATTACTTTGAGGCAGGGTCTCTCACTGCACTGCAGCATGCAGCCAGCAAACTCTAGCGATCCTCCTGTTTTCTGCCCTCACAGCACTGAGGTTACAGGAGCACAAGGCTATGCCTAGCTGTTTATAGGAGAGCTGGCAACCAAATTCAGCTCCCTGTGCTTATGAAGCAAGCATTGTTATCCATTAGGCCATCTCCCCAGGTCCCTTGCCACTTTTAATGAGACCTTGGAGAGAACACCAACCATGTAGGCAGTTCTTGTACCGTGTTCTAAGATGAACTGTGGTAAGTTGTCTACATGGTGATTGTTAATGACTTTTCAAGGCTGGCCTGTGAGCTCAGTGAGTTTGTAAGTTGCTCCCTTTATCACATACAGACATCTGGTTCTCTCCAGAGAAGCCTTGAAGTGCTGGGATTAAGAGCTCTGGCTTTGGCATCATCCAGTCCTGTTCACACCCTAGTTATATGGGACCCTTGCTCTGAGACCTTGGGTTGGTTATTCGCACTCTCTGTCTTCCTAAATGGAGGAGTCACAGAAGCTTCTCCTCCACATCAGTCATGCTTGCTAAGTCTATGTGAATTCACAGAGCTTCATTCACTGAGGTGTATGTGTGGTCAAGGAGATGTGTGCACACTCAGCTCTCCTTTCTCTCATTTTATAGCATGAGCATCCTAATCCAAAACAAGAATTTGCTGCTCTTTTTGTTTCAGCTTCCATTGCTTTTGCATTCAGACAGAAAAGTACTCAAGGGCTAGAACCACCTTTCTTCTTCTGTGGACTTCACAGATCTTTGATTATCTAATGAACATAACAATACATATTCAACAACAAGAATGTAGAGAGAGCCCAACTGCCTTTATCTCTAACTTCCCTACCACTTACATTCAGCTGGCATTTCTGGATCCTTCCATGCTCACAAGTTCTCTCATCATTAGTGCCCCGAAGCCCTGAAACCTGCTAAGTTCCCAGGATTCCCTTGAGTACTAGCTTCTCTCTCCTATGAGGAACTTAAGTAAGACTGGATCTGTGTCTGAATCCCTGTAGACTCAATTGGCATCTCCCACTTAACGGGAGCACCAATTATTCCTTCCCAGTAGATACAACTCTTTTTTATAATGTTCCTACTGAGTTTGTGGTACGTAATGAGCACTTAGGTGAAGAATGAAGGCACACCTGACATAAGCTGAACCAATCAGATTCTCTTTCCTGTGATTATGAATTAGAACTCAGGAAACTTGCTGGATATAGGCTACAGAAGCCATACTTGCCACAGCAATGGGAGACACAGAAACAATGAGAAAGAAGACAAATCTGCCTTAAACTTACAAATTCTACTTCTTTCCAAGGTCAAGCTCACCTGAGCCTTTGTTTCTTTCCCATAAGATCTTTCTCAGTGTTGGGAATTTGTTTTTGCTTATGCATGAGGTAGTTTAGTGTGGAAGAGAACTATCCTATTTCTTACAGTGTAGTCATCTCTGACCAAGACCCCTGCCAGAACCTTCTTCAGCATTGCTCTAAGGTCCAAGGACACCCTTGGACATTAGTGTCAAACCAGATATGGCCTGAGTCACCACAGCCCCTTGGAGCTCTGGGGGCTCAATGGGCATTACACCAATATGTGGACACCATCCCTGTCCCCATCTCTGTCCTCTTGCATTCTGAGTTGATGCTTCTCCCAGCATTCCTTGCAGCTGAGTTATTGCTGGGCCATGGCAGCAAATTTGGGGAGGAAGTAACTTCTGTCCTTCAGTGACTCATGAAATCTAATTCTATTTAAAAAAAAAAAAGAGGTGCATATGTTCAATTGAAAAGAAAACAGTTAAAATAGATGTTTTGCTGAAGAAACTTAACTGCCTGTGCCCACTGGCAGTTGGGAAATTACATGAATGTGCCTGGCTGACAATTGTCCCTGAGAAAACCTGCCAAAGGATGGGAGGAAATGAAATTATTTTGTGATTGTGCAGCAAGGGGCCCCAGTCCAGCTCTAATCATTGAACCAATATCCACTTAGTATTTGTTAGGTCCGGTCTACTGTCTCTTTTAATCCCCATGTAATGGGCTCCTTTTGTGAGATGATAAAACCCATATTCAGAGCTTTTAGTGACTTTCTAGGAGTCTTGTGACCAGTATTCACAGGTCCATATCATCTCCCTGGGGAATGGACACTTTGCTCTGTGTGTTTCTGGAACAACTCACAAGAATTCAGTTTGCCTGAAACTGGCTCCTCTAACGAGCAATTCTCTAGAACCTAACTCCCTTCCAAAAGTTTTTTGCATCTGTTTTGCCATCTTGTGGACAATGTTTAAAAATTTAAGAGGCTGAGCAGATGACTCATATGTTTTTACCTATGAGTGCCCTTGGATTTGCTTTGTATGTATAAGGACCCAAGTTCAAATCCCCAGCACCAGGTAGAAACTTGGGTGTGGATGTGAGCACCTGTAACCCCAGTTCTGTGAGGGGTAGAAGATGCATTGCACTGGAGCATGCTGGTCAGGAGAGGACTGTGTGCATGGGTATGCATGCCTGCATACACATGTGTGTATAACACACACACACACACACACACACACACACATATGCGCACACACAAATACACGCACCAAATTTTAATTGCCTTGCTATTAGACATTTCTGAAATATTGGAAACTCAAGGAGAAGACAATTACCTACAAATCCTTCTCTGAATCTAATCAATATTTTGATTTGGCCTTGGCAATCTTTTCCATGTGCATATTTAGGCTGAACATAGTTAGAAATACATCAAATGGAATTTAATATTCTATATTTCCATTAACATGGAAAATGTCACGCATATTTTTGAAAGGTTTGAAAACACTGTCATAAAATACTTCTGACAGAGTTTTGCTTTTCTAAACAACTTTCAAAATAATAAGCTTTGGGGATGGGTGGTAGCAGTGCATGTCTTTAATATCAGCACTGTGGAGGCAGAGGCAGGTGGATCTCTGTGAGTTTAATGCTAGCCCGGACTACAGAGAGCTAGTTCCAGGACTGCCAAGGTTATACAGAGAAGCCTTGTCTCAAAACAAAACAAAATAAAAAATCAAAAACCAAAAACAAAAAACCCCAAACCAAACCCAAAATCAAACAATAACAACAAACCCAAAAGAGCTTTATGTAATTTCAAAAATGGCAAAAACTATCTAGGGTATTATTAAATGCACTCTGTTTTGACCATTTCACATATTTTTTAAATGTCTATCAAGGACCTTAAATTTTCAAAATGCTACATCTCTAGTAAGGGAAAAACCCATCAAATTTGCAGTATGCTATAATAGATTAGTCATTCTTTTACAGATAGCTGATTCATAAAGGAATTCTGGGTCACAAAATACAACATGATGATCTGCTCAGACTAAGCTGGCCCTCTGGCTGCTCCTCAGACAGAAGGAGTATGCTCCTGCCTGGGGCTGTCACACGCATTCTTCCTGCTCTCTGCCACTGCTTTGCCCCCAGATAGCCCTGCCTGCTCTGGTCTGTGCTCAAACGTCAGCCTTACCACCCAGGCTTTCCTGGATGTCCCCATCAAAAAAACGTCATCTCACAACAGCAGTCCACCCGACTCTGGCCCTCTACTCTTGTTGCTGTGGTCATTTTTCTGTCTCCCTGGTAGAATGGGAACCCCAAAGGAATGGAGGGCTTGATCTCTTGTTTACTATGTGTCCCACATGGTGACACTACAGGGGCTCGACACAATGGGTTCAACAAACAAATACAAATGTGTTGAAATAATTGAGCATGTGAACCCTTGAAACACCAGCCACAATGTTCTGGCTCTCAGGGATGCTGCTTGTTCCAATTCTGTTGTGAGCACCCAGCATCCCTCCAAGGCCAAAGATACAACAGTGCTAGCACATGAACTGCCCTAGATGACCACCCCTAGAGGCTCTCCCCAGACCCTTTTCTGCTCATCTAAGCCATGATAACAACAGCCACGGTGCTCCCCACACTTAGTCATTCCCAGGGAAAAAAATCTTAGCTAACTGCTGCAGTGCCCATATAGAATAGGGGTGGCGCTTCACAGCAGAAAGAATCCTGAACTCGCTACTAGGAAACTCTGCTTCTAGTTCTGGGGTTCCCATTTGTCAGTTATGTAACCTGAGTCACTTTATGTTTCTTGAGGTCAATTTCCTTTGGGTGGAAAAACAGACAATTGTGAAGTGTGGTTACAACCATAAAAGGGAAAATGTTTTGTGAATCCTAAGAAGGGGACAGCAAAGACCTCCAGACTTGGAGTTCTGGAGTCTTCTAGAATAAATACAGGCTGTATGAACAACTAGTTGTTTGACATTACACAAGGTCTTTCAGTTCTCTGTCATTATTCTTATTTGTAATGTGACTTTCCGAAAGAGGGGCTGGAAGGGTGTGGTGAGGTATCACAACCAGACACAGACTGGGCCACTCATCACTGCTCGCTGCTGCATTTGGTCTCATTTGTACCATGGTTACTGTGGTTTGAATGAGAAATGTCCCTCACACCCTTGGTTCCCAGTTAGTGGCACTGTTTGGGAAGGCTTGAGTGGCACAGCCTTGCTGGAGGAAGTGCATCATGGGGAGTGGGATTTGAGACTAAAAGCCTCACTAACTTCCAACTCGTTCTCTCTGCTCCATGCTTGTGGTTGAGATGTGAGCTCTTTGGCTTCTTTTTCCAGCCACCATCCCCTCCACTTGCTGCCATGTTCCCTACCATGACTGACTCTGGAACCCTAAGCCTAAATAAACCCTTCCTTCTATAAGTTGCATTGGTCAAGGTGATCTCCACAGTAGCAGAAAAGTAACTAACACAGTCACTGATAAGGTCACCTTGATGGTTTCTCAGCATGATGCAACTCAGATCAAGTAGAAAGAGCTATGATGGCTGGGTGTCCATCTGAACACAGTTGAGGTGTCTGTGTGTCTATCTGAACACAGCTGAGGTGTCTGGGTGTTTATCTGAACACAGCTGAGGTGGCCAGGTGTCTGCTCCTTTCTCAGATGGCTTCACCAGGCCTTTTTGCTTAGAACAAATGGATTTCTCCAAGCATCTCCCACCTCCAAAGAAACAAAAAAATAGCCCTTAGAGAAGAATTAGCCATTGTCTTATTGTCAACCAGTAAGAAAGTTGTCTGTTGCATCCCTGGACTTTCTGGAGTGGGAGACTACCTGAAAGGAGTCACAGAGCCTCTCTCCATGCAGGACAATCGTCCACTAACTCTCATGGTTCTTAATCCCTTCTCCCTGGTATGTAACAACTCCCAGAGGAAAACCTAGTGCTTGGTACTATCACCACATGAATGCAGCTACTGCCATATAATGCCAGAAAACTGAAACACAGATGAGGGAAGGCCACTTACCACCAGAAGAACAACCCCAAACCGACTACCCATGGCCATTTTCAAAACAGTTCATAACTAATAAAGATGCTTTAATGAATATTACTCACAAATGACTCATTTCTCCTCATTCAACACACCCAACCAAAACAGCAAACTGCCGCTCCAAGTTTGCTACGGGCCTGTTTACCAGGCAGTCTGTCTTTCACATTCTCATGCCCTTGAGTCGGCTTGGGAACCAGTCATGGAAAAGGGGAAGAGGGCGTCTCAAGGGTTTATGTCCTAACTGTGTTGACAGACCGAATTCCCCAAGGTCACACTGGAGATATTTGGCTTCCTTTGTAACTGACCTTTGCCACGTACCCATACGATATAAATTATCATTTACTTACAGTTTTATTTACAGCCACTCTCACTTTTCCTTAAAGGTTTACTTTAAAAGCAAGCTTTAAATTCTCTTAGAGCACAGTTGTGAGACAATTCATTCTCCAGAAGCTTAATTGAAGGGAAGAAATGAAGCATGGACTCTCTGCTTCTGTATGGAACAGATCGCCAGGAACCAAATGAGGGGAAGCCACTCTTATATGTGAAAAGCATTCCAGGTTACAAATGCAAAACAAGTTTTCCCATCTTACAGTCTCCAATGAGCTGATGGACTTGGTGCTGAGATCGATCTGGGCCAGCATCACAAGACCCTTGACCGTTTCCTGCCTTTGGGTGGAAGAATGCACCCAGAACCTGCAGTGCTACTAAGGGATGGAAGTTGAGTCTGACTAAACCTAGCTGCCAATTTGAAGAAAATGCAAGGGACAGAGAAGCATGCAGAGGTGCTGTGAGATCGCTGTAAGCAAACCCCAACGTCCCCCACCACCCCCAGCTGAAAACACTCCAGACCAAACAGCCCAGAGTTTACAACAGATCAAGGAACGGATGAAAAAAGGTGAGGAAAGGGTTTTGAGGGTTCCCTGGATTAGCAACAAAAGGCACACTAAATTAGATGCAGAATACTACAGCATCCATCCCACCTCACATAGAGGGCAAGGTGTAAAATCAGCATGTAAGTTGAAAGATGAAGGGTCCAAAAAATTCCTACGAAATCCCTGAAGGCATCTTTATGCGGCAAGACCACTGGCCCTTCACAGAACCACATCAGCAGGAATGAACTCTGGATTTGCACTTGTGCTCTGGTTTCTTCTCCTGGGCAACTGAGGCCAACATCTAACAGGAAATAGGGAAGAGTCAGAACTCACTGAATTGACTTGCTCTTGTAGGGGCAGTAGAGAATGAGTGAATGTTCACTAAGTATCCTGCCAGCCATGTTCTGAACTTACCAGCTCTTGCCTACAACCCCATCCCCATTCTCATAGGCCCCTCTCAGGGCTATGCTCTCAGGAAATCCTTCTCTGTGAAGGCCCCTGGTAAAGGCATCAGGCACCTGCAGAAATGTATACATGCTCCTCCAAAGGGTGTGGGGAGGAGGATGACTATAGCTATGTAGAAGCCCAGACTATAAGCCTTGCTGAGTCCCTGTCCCCAAGTCACCCATTGATATTAGAAAAGGCTTGGATTGTCTGGTTATAGAACTATTTGCTTGAGTTGGGACAGAATCTGCCCTAGGGGACAGTGCTCAGTGGCAACCTGGGGAATTGTCAGCTGATTTCTGTTGGCTTCTGTTTCCACAATGCAAACAACCCAGGTATTATCAAGGGCCCAGTATCTCCATGGGATAACAACTGTTAGGATAGCATTACTGGCCAAAACCAATGGAAACACTGGAAGTGGTTGCTCAAAGCACTGGACCATTTACCATGGTCTGGAAGCAGGAATGGAGTTGAGTCAGGAACGGTGGCTTTCCAGGCAGGGCCAGTACTCGTTTCTCCACCATGGTACACTCCACATCATCATCTTGGATCACCACATCTTTCTTCAGGATCTTCACAGCATAGAGCTCATCTGTACCCTTCCGTTCTGAGAGCATGACCTGGAAGGACAGCAAGTATGTCAGCTCAGTTAGAAGTGGCCTAGAGGAGAACCACAGGCACTTGGAATCCATGCAAACCTGCTGCCAGCTTTGGACAGACATGTTGTGCTAACTCAGAAACAATGATTAACACTTTGCAACCACCTCACTCTTTGGATGGCCATCCTATCAATAGCAGATGGTTCTAGCAAAGATAGCATGTATCGAATGCTTTGGGGCATCCATTGATAACAATGCCAGCCAGCATGGCTACAATGATAATCACCCCTAATGAATCAAGTTTCACTGTTTTATTCACTGTCATAATTTGAAATCTTCAAAAGTACCAGGCACATAGTAGATGATCAGTAAGTGCTAACAACACAGGAAAGTATGCATGTTTGGTAAAACTAGGATTGAGAAACCCGCTCCTTTATTCCTTCAGTGTGTCCTGTTCTGTAAGAGCCTGCTGGGAATGCAGCAAGAATCAAGCAGGCACATTCCCTGACCCTGAACTCAAGGAGGAAAAGAGATCAGACAACTAATTATAGGAATGGTCAATGCACTGTTTTAACAGCCTCACCCGCTGTCTTGGGACTTCTTCCTACAAGCTGTGGTGATAAGCAGGGTCAACAAACTGGGTGGCTTATGGACACAGCGTTATTCTCATTATGTTATTATTATCCTTGGTCTTGACCATGTCAGAGGGACAATGTCTTGTATGCACTATTCTTGAAGAGGTTCTTGGGAAGCACAGGCTAGGATCACATTCCAAGGAGACCTAGCCTGTCTGGGAAGGCTTCCCCAGGAAGAAGTGATCTGACAGGCGTATTTGCTAGAGACATTGTTATCTGTTCTGTAAGCAACATTCATCAGCACCATGTTTTTGAATACTTAACAATGTGTCAAGCAATTATTAATTTTCGTTTGTTATTTCTTATTTACTTTGTTTGGATTCTAGAAAGTAGACACTGCTGTGAATCTTGTAAGAAAATGGGACATAGAACAGTTTGTAGCCTGCTAGAGTACAACTCAGAGCAAGAGCAGGATTTTAACTCAGGTTTACATGGTCAAAGTTCCTGTCTTTATTCTATGATGATGATGATAATGTGCATTGTGAGTAGGTGCTCACATGCCACGGCACACATGTGGAGGTCGTGAATTCTGGGTAATGGGTTCTTCTTTGTGGGATCTGGGTTTTCAAGCTTGCCTTGTCAGGTTTGCACAGGAGACACTATACCCGTGGAGCCATCTCAACAGCCCAAAGTTACTATTTTTAAATGTTTCATTTGAACTTCAGAAGAAGTCTCAAAGAGGCTAGGGATTAAGACTAAAGTCCTCACTCCTGATGCAAGTGAACAAGAGAAATGCAACAAACTTGAGGCCAGATGGAATAGGGAGGGACCCCCAGGAGCTTACAGATGGGTCAGCGTATATACTCAGTTCCTTAATAGAAAAAGGTCCAACTGGACTCAGTCACGGAAGCTTCTAGGGTCCCGTATCCACACACTAAATCTTTCAGGCAGGACTCAATAGCTTTCTTTTTTCTTTTCTTTTTTTTTAAATACTTTATTTTTTTTCTTCAAGTTACATCTCAGTCACAAACCCTTCTCTATTCCCCCTTCCTATCCCGCCCTTCCACCCTCTTCCCCCCAGAAGTTTCCCCTTTCAGTCCAACAGATGGTTCCTTCTCTTATAACAGTAAATACTGTACAAAACAACAGATATAAATATGCCACATTTATGAGAGTTAAATGGCCCAGTATACCTTCCCAATGTCCAGTTTATACATATTTGGCCCCTGACTTTAACATTCTACTATCTAACCATCTCCATGAGTTTAAAGGTCTATATCTGACTCAACATTCATACTAACTTGCAACACATTTTTAAGAGTATCTTCTTAGATCTATAACACCCTCTTGATTCCTAAACAACTCAAACTTTAACTATGAGACTCTAGCTGTCTATTCTTCAACCACCTCAGAGACCTGAGAGGGATAAATATATTTGGAAGTGCAGGGCCTGCAGCTTCCAAAACTAAGAAATGACATACCAGTGGCTGCCTGGACAGTTCCCATTTTCTCTCCATACATTCCAGCATCAGTCTTCAGCCTTTGGGTCCTGTTTCTCTGACAGACATTTGTTGTAGAGCAGGGATTATGAAGGACTTACCTACCCTGTCTTGGCAGAGTTAGGCTGTCGAGTTCCCTGCTACCAAGTTTTGTCCTTTTTTGGACAGCAGTCTGTCTGCAGTTGGAGATCACCCAGCTACTTGTTTCTACTGTCTTCTTTCACCTTGCAGTCAGTGGTGGCAATGGGCACTATGGATGAGGGGTCATGTAGGATGCTTTAGGAAGAAGATTTCTGGCACACAGTCCCATTGCAGTGGCCTTAGCTCTGGCTCTGGCTCCCACAGAGCTGCTCATCTCATTGGATGTTACCTGTGTCGCACTGACTCAGCCCTCAAAGTAGTTACTGGCTTAGGTGGCTACAGAGTCAAGATGTGTCTTTGGTGTTCTGTCTTCTGCCCCACCCCCATCTGTTCCCTACATGGTCCTCAAGTTCCCAGCCCTTGCCAAAGCAGGAACGATGGCCAAAGGAAACCAACATCCTGAGGCAGAGAATCAGAAGGAGGTGGGATTTTCTGCTCTGAGCCAAGAAAGCTAGGATGGAAGAGCTAAGGGAGCAGCAAGATGAGGCAGTTTGATTGCAAGTGAAGAGAGGAGAGCCTGCATGTGAGATGCTAAAATGTCCTGTCACACCCAGACCTCCAGGACCCTCCTGTCTGTTGTCAGTCGAGGAGCATGGAGTGGACTTTGGGATGACATGACTTAACCATCTTACCTGCCCTCATTTGCCTTTTCCACATTTTTTCTTAAAACTTAAGCTAACATTTTCTGACTGTCATTAAGAATCTAGTCACGGCCTAGCGCAGCTCAGGCATTTACTTAATGCTTACATGGGAGACAAAGACAGCAAAAGTAAAAGTGCAAATAATTAGCCACAGAGCTAACAATGGCCATGGCCACACACACACACACACACACACACACACACACACACACACACACCCGTGTTCCTGAAGTGAAAATAAGTCTCATTAATTGCACCGAGCAGTTCCTGGAGATTCCAGAAACTTTAATGCCAGCACAGAGGGGGTGGGTTGTTTGCCCAGCTGTCCCTGCATCTCCAGGGTGAGGATCCACACAGATTGAAAGGATGTGTTGAAGTAACGTTCTTATCAAATTCCAAGCCACATCTGTTGCCCAAGATTCTTCAGGGAGAGATGTGATAAATAGCAGAACTCCAGCGACAGCAAATAAAATAGAGAAGAACAGCCCAAGGACTCCCTGGTGGAAAGTCTGTGGTGATAAACTTTGCTGCCAGATCCCAATGGTGAGTTGTGCCCAGCATCTTGGCCTCTGCCCATAGAGTGGGTAATGCTCTGCAATGGTGAATGTGTGGATTTGAGAGTTAGAATCCCATATATATCCAAGATTGGCCATAAAATCGCTGTGCAACATTAGGAAATTCACTTGCTTTTCTGACTCTCAGTTTCCTAATTTGTCAAACAGGTGTGCCAAAAGAAAAAAAAACCCTCAGTTGGTGGTCAGGGGAGCCTTTGTGACAGGGTGTGTGTAAGATGCAGCTTTAACTCAACACTGTTTGTGAACTGATGAACACTTAACACCCAGCATTGGACTGTCTCCCAGGGTGGACACAACAAACAACAACAACAACAAACCAAGATGGCTTCAAGCAACAGAAACATATCCTTTAAGAGTTCTAGATGCCAGAAGTCCAAAATCAAGATGTTGGCAGGGTCAGCTGCTGTTGAAAGCCAATGAAGAATTCATCCTGTGCCGCCTCTCTCAGCTTCCGACGACTACCAGCAAGCCTTAGTACTCCTTGGCTTGTAGATACATATATCTCTCCAATTTCCATCCTTTTCTTCACACTGTGTCCCTCCCTATTGTCCTGTGTCTGTGTCCAAATATTTCTACAAGAAAACAATACATTAGGGCCAGCTCTAACCCAGAGTGACCTCATCTTAACTCAATGACATCCACAAAGACCTTATGTCTGAAGAAAGGTCACCTCCACACATACCATGGTCAGAATTTGAGGTTTCTTTTTTTTTTTTTTTTTTTTTTTTTGAGGGTGAGAGGGAGGACATTGGATAGAATTTTAAAAGTCTGTCAACTTTCCTGAGAAAATCCTGGGGACAACTAGTCTTTGAACCGAGCTCCCATGATGGCTTCTGAGCATCTCTGTTTCCTGTGTCCTGACTCCCAAGCCCCACATACACAAGATACCCCACATATACATGATACCCCACATACACATGATACCCCACATACACATGATACCCCACATATACATGATACCCCCACATACACATGATACCCCACATACACATGATACCCCTAACAACCCAATGATTCTTGAAAACCTCAGGCCAGCTCACATGACTCCACTTTCTTGAGACCTTCCTCTGTCTTCCTGCAGCACATGGAACAAAATGCCCATGTCTCAGGGGGGTCCCTGCCTGCAGGACTCTTTCCTCAGGCTTTCAAGCATCTGCTCTCTGACCTCCTCATGGAGGGTCACATTACACAGTGACCCCAGTGGGGTCCTGACTGCCTACCTTTCCTAAGCGCGCAGTGCTCATGTCACGGACACCAATTCATCTTACTTCACAGCCCTTTTCTTTTGTGTGTTCGGATGCATGTGCACATGTGTGGTGTGATCACATGTGTACGTGTAAGTGTACCCATGAGAGTACTTGTGCAGTCCAGAAACTGCTTCAGGTATCTTCCCCTTTTGATCCCCACTTTATTTTTTGAGACAGGGTCTTTTACTGAACAAGGAGCTCACCATTTTGACTAGATTTACTGGCCACTGAGCTCAAGGTATGCCCCTAGGGATCTGCCTGTGTTCACCCATCTTCACCCCAAATGCTGAGGATATAGAAGCATGCTGCTATGCCTGGCTTCTCTGTGGGTTCCAGCAATTAGCTGTTGGGTCCTCAAGCGCAGACAGCAGGCCCTTGCCCACTGAACTGTCTCCCGTCCTCCTCACAGCAGGCACTGCACCCATCATCTGTCTTATCTTTTATTTTGCCATAGCTCACATTCCTAATGCCCAGCACACAAACAACAATGAACTAATATTTGTTCACTGGGTGAGTTAGCAGATCTGAGTGAGGAAAAGCAGCTACGACTCCCGAGATCTAGATCACCATATCTGGTTTCCCAGAACTCCTGCTCAGGGTTTCAAGTCCTTAGAACTTGGCATTATTCAATGCGTGTCTATGACTTTACTCAACCCATATAACACACACACACACATATATATATACATATATATATATATATATAAAATATGCACACACTTATATACAAATACCCAGACGTGCATATTGGCTATACAGTGTATAATCATTTTTAATTGTCTGTGTTGAGGTATAGTTTATGGGTCATAAAATTCACTTGTTTATGTTACATAATGTCGAAAACTCAACTTCTTTGGGAAATACGGGTTGAGGAAAGTCATAGACACACATTGAATAATGCCAAGTTCTAAGGACTTGAAGCCCTGAGCAGGAGCTCTGGGCAGCCACATATGGTGACCTAGATCTCGGGAGTCGTAGCTGCTTTTCCTCACTAGATCTGCTAACTCACCCAGTGAACAAGTATTAGTTCATTGTTGTTTGTGTGCTGGGCATTAGGAATATGTATCCATATATATTTGTTTGTTTGTTTCAAGACAAGGTTTCTCTGTGTATCCTTGACTGTCCTGGACTCACTCTGTAGACCAGGCTGGCCTCGAACTCACAGAGATCTGCCTGTCTCTGCCTCCTGAGTGCTGGGATTAAAGGCGTGCGCCACCATGTCTGGCTCTAGCATATACATTTTAATACATTATTTTGCCTTCTTTTTCTCTTCCCACTCTTCTCTTCACCTCCTTTTCATCTTTCTTCTCTCTCTTCTTCCCTCCCTCTCCTCTCCTCTCTCTTTCCTAGAAGCCACCAATGCAAACAACACAAAATGTAATAACATTGATATTTTCTATAGGGAAAGCGATTTTGTTTTCAAGCAGAAAAGCATGCCCTCATCCTTTGCGATGGTCAGCTCTGTCAACATGACCTAACTAGAATCCCCTGGGAAAAGTTTCAGTGAAGGATTGTCTGCATTGTCTACTCATAGAGAGTAAGAAATCAGGGTGATGCTGACTTCGCCATGCTTATGAATTCTTAATTTCTGAGGCCCACCTATTTTCCACTTCACTCAACATGAAAATGTCTGACATGTTCTACATTATCTTGAGGTTCTCAAATTCTGATCTGGCAAGGCATATTCCTTTGGTTGGAGTTTTGGACTGAATTTTCTAAGTTTATATTTACACATGTTGAACTCATATATGGTATGGTGGCTGCCCTAGTTTTATTATGACGCCACGTGGCTCAAGGCTCTCTGTATGTTTGCCGCTATCAGCAAGGAGGAAGTTAGCAGTCTAGAAATGATTCGGGGCCTTTCATAGCTTGTTTGGAGAAGGCATAGCTCAAGAAAAACGGAAAAATGCTCTAATGGGGGAAATTGTGTGCACTGGAAGTGGGTGTGAGCTAGGTGGGACTGAGTCATTTCTTCCATGCAGTCCTCAAGTCTGCTCAACAAAAAGACAATAGTCACCATGCACTGCAAAGTGGAGGGACATAAATCAGCCATTCTGTGATTCTTATGCAAAGGCTTCTGCGGATGGAAAAACCTCTTAGCGAAGCATGATGGTGAACACCTGTAATACTCAGAGGCTGAAGCAGGAAGACTGCTACAAATTAAAGGTCAGCCTGGGCTACAAAGTGAGACCATGTCTTGAAATAAATAAAATTTCTTTATAAAACAAAATAAATATAAACCTCTTTAATAAAGCATGGATCTGTAACAGAAATGAGCTGATTTTAGTGTCAGAGGTCAGGGTAGCAGGTGCATCCAGAATTAAAAATTTTTTATTTCTTTATTACTTTTATTGTGTGTGCATGTTTGTGTATGTGCAGATATACATGAACATGTATGTAGAAGCCAGAGGACTATCTTGGGACTTAGCTCTCAGGAACTGTCCATTTTCGTTAGTTTGTTTTAAAAGAAACACATGAAATATTTATTTGGCAGGCCTGCTTATGTAAGTTTCCATGTGAGGATGGCTGGCGTGTAAGGGCTGTGGAGTGCTGCATGAGCTCATCTGGAGGACATACACCTACTGTGTACGTCACCACCCCATCATCTCTGCAGACATTTCAGCTGCGTGTTTTCTATGAGGCTCTCCTTGCTTTTAAGAGACAGTCTCTCTCTCTCTCTCTAGTCCTGGCCGGCCTCAAACTTGTGATCCTTCTGCCTCAGCCTCCAGAATGCTGGAATTATAGACAAGGTCTCATGATGTGGCCCTATTTGGCCTGAGACTCAATGTCTAGATCAGGATGGGTTTTTAAATAAATCACAGAGATCTGCCTGCCTCTGCCTCCTGTGTGCTGGAATTAAAGGACATACTGGCCACTTTTTACTTCTGAGCCAGGCCCTCTTGCTGGTCTAGCTCACAGAGACCCACCTGTGTCCTCCTCTCCATCTCTCAGATTACAAGTTTGCTTCCCCATGCCCAGATTTTTGCTTGGTTGCTGGATGTGGAACTCACGTACTTGTGTTTACATGACAAGCATTTTTACTGACTGCTATCTCTTCAGCCCTTAAACCTTTTAAAATGATGCTGCGGTGTCATGCTTCAGGTTTACTTTAGTTAAATTTTTACCCTCCAGCGCAGACAAAGCTGGGCAAATGAGGAAGGAACTTCAGAGTGGAGGTCCCTGCTGCCTGGTTAGACCTGGCTCCTGAAAACTCATTAAATGAAGGCCACTATAGAAAAGGAGAGACACCTTCTACTGGCTGCCAGAAAAAGGGAGAGAAAGAACAAGGAGACTTAAGCCCGAGACTGTTGCCTGTATTCCTAACGAGATGCTTGATTGGAGCTAATACAAAATGCTTACCTGAGCTACAGTAAGGGATGTGAAGAAATGTTATCTCTACCATTAAGGCTGCATCATCCCTAATTACTGGCATTATTGGAGATGAATGGATTGGTAATAGTTATTGGAGGCTTCTTTTGAGCTAAAAATAAACATTAGTCAACTTGGAAGATCTTACACTAAGGGAACTAAGCCAGACACATAAGGACAAATATTGTCGGCTCTTTTCTGGGGAATCTAAAAATCATCAAACTTCAGAAGAGCTGAGAGGTGTTCACTGGCAAGAACTGGGGTACGGGCGGTACTGGAGTGGGGAGATGCTTAAAGCTTCAGTTCTAAGGTATTAGAGATTTAATGTATGCCACATACAAAGTACCAGATTGAATACTTGAAATTTGCTAAGAGAAGACTTAGGTGTTCTTACAAGAAAGAAAGTAAACAGAGAACAGAGATGCCTAATAAAGAAATAAACTTTGTGACATGTCTGGCGTAGTCATTGCTTTGAGTTGTATGTTAAGCATGACAAAGCTAGATGGATAAAATCAAAGCAGATTTAATTTGACCGCTTTGTAGATGGCTCTAAGAAAAACAAGCCAGTAATTGAGGCCTTTTACCAAAAGACAAAAAAACCTTAAGGGTCTGTCATTCGTTTAAATAATTAGGTGGCACAAAGAAAGCCTGCTTCTTTATAATCTGATCTGCTTTATGAGCAAAAGACTGGCTTTGTTGTTGGCACGACAGACACTGCTGCTAGAGCCTGCAGCTTGTCCCGCGCAGGAGCAGACAATCAGAGTGCAGTGCGTGTTGTGAGGCCTTGCTGGGTTTGACTGTCCTCCCTCTGCTGCGCGACTGCAAGGCTCTCACTGCCTGAGCCTCTACTGCTACATCTCTAAAGTGGGGTGACAGTCTTACCTCGTTAGACCATACTGCAAATTAAATGAGCAATGCCGGAAATACATGTGCTTCCGGTGCTCAGGAGTATAGATTTCTTTTTTTTTTTTCTTTAAACATTTGTCTGTTAATTCAAGTTACGTCTCCATTACAGCCCCCTCCTGGCCCCACCATCCCACCCTCTACTCCCTCTCCCACCTATCCTACTCCTCCAGTGTGAGGTGCCTCCACGTATCAGCCCTCTCAGTTCATCAGTCACATGAGGGTTAAGAATTTTCTTTTGCACAGGGAGCCTACATGGTGTTCCACTAGAGTGAAGTGTCCCACTAACAGGTAAACAAAGTTCATGTTCCTGTTCTTTTGGGTCTATTGATTGTAGGATGGTTATCCTGGACTATAATGGCTAAAATCCAGTTATAAGTGAATAGATGCCATGTGCATCTTTCTGAGTCTGAGTCAGCTCACTCATGATGAGCTTTTCTGGTTCCATCCATTTGACTGCAAATTGCATGATTTCCTTGTTTCTGATAGCTGATTAGTATTCCATTGTGTAGATGTACCACAGTTTTTTTGTTTTTTGTTTTTTTTAATCCATTCTTCAGTTGAAGGACATCTGAGTTGTTTCCACTTTCTAGCTATTACAAATAAATGCAGCTAGGAGTATAGATTTCTGGAGTGGTGTTTTGTTCGTGTGGTCAGTACACAATGTGCAATGCAACACTTGGGGAGATGGATGGGGTGAAGCAAGCCATGCCACCTCTAACCCTAAGTATCACCCTCATTTGCATATCCCAAATAGCAACTCTGGGTATTAGCAGTCCTCTGGTTTCTGCTACTGTGTTTGTTGTAGAAAAATTATAGATGTTGTTGTGCTATTAGAACATTGCTGTGAATCTCTGATGTGGTATGAAGAGACGCATGTGTGGAGGGAGACAGGAACTGTGGAAGCTCCAAAGTTGGACCCAAGATCCAATTTTCTTGTTTCTTTCCCCACTTTGTGTTCCTAAGGATCAAACCCATCACATTGGGCATGCTCAATTGGGCATGCTCAGTTCAGCTACTGAGCTACACACATACCTAGCCCTTGGTTTTTGTGAGACAAAATCCCACTCTGTAGCTCAAGTTGGCCTTGAATCTATAATCTCTTGAGACCTGGGTTTAAAGATGTGTACTACTGTGCCTAGAGAATTAAACCCTGTGCAGATTCTGTGTTCATGGACTCCATGGCCCCTCAGTGAGATGACTTGACTTAATACTGTGGTATTTTCCCTTAAAGAATCAGGGAATGTTTAAAAGAATATATAGGCCACAGGAAATTCTTCCTTTGGCCTATGGACCAGAGAGGTTAGTTATTTCAATTCTTCTCTTAGAGACCTTGAACATACCAAATACACTTTAAGAAAGCATGTTCTTATTATTCTTCTGCATCTGTGGCTCTTCCCTCCTTCTTGGGCACAGTTAATTGGATCATATGTATCCCTGAGACACATGAGATCAGTAGATTCTCCTTTCTGTTATTTTAGACTTCTAGAATAGTCTAGATTTGGGTTCAACACAGAAAAGGGTGATATCAGCAGTACTGATTCACAGCCAGAGAGAGGGACAGTAATGGGAAGGAAGATGATGGGTGAGTGTCCCTGAGGCAGAGAGAGACACAGTTTCTGGGCACTTGTCAAGAACTCATCTTGCCTGCCTTTGGGCATTTCAAGATGCACAGCTGTGTACCACATCTTTCCATTCCTCAACTCCTTTTACTTTCCTGACTGTCTATCTGCAGCAGATAAAGCACTAGAAACCTGAAATTCCTGATAATTTCCCTCAATGTAATTAACTTTGTCGAGGAAAAAAAAATGGACCTTCTCCTATTTTGCAACTCACTATCTTCTGAGGACTGAAGCGTCAAGTCATTTTGTTGAACAGAAACCTGGGAAATCAGAAAAAGTGGTTTAGAAAGATGAGCCTGTGAAAATCATGCTTCAATCAGAATTGCATATGGAAGCTTGGGGGCTGACAGGAGAGGCACCATAATCAGGACAGAACTACGGAGACAGCAGGAAGCCAAGATCAGAAGGCAAATGTCGAAAGGTTCCCTGAAAGAGGATTAAGGGGACAGGTAGCAGAGACTCTCAGCTCTCTGTGAGCCATATGATAAAGCAATTTAACATATGGTACAGGAAGATAGCAAAGAGGGTGAAGAAGGGGAGTGTTTTTGTCTGCAGGGTTATATAACCACGTCTAATGTATGTATGCATGTGTGTGTGTGGATACATGCCACTAATGAGATTAAAATTAGGATCGACTCCCACAGCTGGGGCTCAAAGACTTTAGGAGAGAAGCTCTCCATTATGGCTAGGAACTAATGCCCCTTTAATCTCCTCAGGACATTTCCTCCTATCAGAATTCAGTGCTTCACCTGCTACAAGATGCTGCCTCTGGATTGTTCTGTGTCCACAGAACACTCAAGTGGAGCACCTGGATGTCAGGATGCTAGTGTGGAAATTGGGACTGCCTCCTCCCTTGTTTGTGCCTGGCACAGTACTGAGGGCCCCCATCTTGGGAGGTCATGAAAGCATTTTAAGGTCTTTTAAAGGGGAGAAACTCCAGGGTGTGGGGTTGAGGCAAATATTTTAAATGCAATGTTAATAATGTCTTCACATCAGTACAATAACAAGATAAAATTTTTAGCTCTTTTTCATGGAGGGAGGAAGGCTACACTTATGCCCCTATGTACCTCTGGTGGCCATTTTGGAAATGCTATTCCAAAATTAGGAGTGGCTGTACCTGCAATCCTGGCACTTACTTGGGAGACTGAGACTGGAGGATTCTGAGTTTGAAGGCAGCCTAGAGTATACAGCAAGTTCCAGGGGAGTCTGGACTACATGGAGGGATCCTGTCTGAGGAGGAGGAGGGAGAGGAGGGGGGTAGGGAGGGGGAAAAGAAGATGGAAGGAAAAGGAGAAAGGAAGGGGAAGTTTGGGAAGGCATATGGAGCACAAAGTAGAGAGGAGTACTTCACAAGATTATAAACACCCAGAACCACAAAACCAGATCAAAAGTCCTGATCCACCTCCTCCAAGCCACAAACAGCTTTCCAAGACCACATCTTAGAGACGTCATCCACCCTATTTTACTTATAATTTCCACACAGATACAACAGAGTTATTATCATAACTTTCTTTGCAGAATTGTGTTGCCAGTTAATATCACATAATGCATGGAAGACCACAGCACAGTCCCTCTGGGGCAATTAGTATTTGTTCAATGAACATGAGAGACAATAAGGGAGTGGGAATGGAATGGGGTGGGTGGGGCAGGGTACTGCAGTTAGTGGGGACTGAACAATTGGAGGTCAAGACTGCAAAGGAGACCACTGAGCGTGCCTTCTGCTGCTAGAGATGCCTCTGCGATCTGGAGGATTTCATGATTCTGAAGCCTGTGCAGGAGGGAAGCAAACACAGGTGTGAAGGCAAGCTCATGGGCACTCTGGAGAATCCCACTGATGCACCCTGGGTCACGGACAGGTGGGTGAGAGCAAGCTTCCTAGCACTCAGGTCGGCTGCTCGCAGTGAAAAGAAGGGAGGAGAACGGGCACATAGGGGGAGAGTGAGAAAATAAGTAGAGAAATTGTTTAGTCTATTGAAACACACGGGCACCATAGACACTGAGATGAACTAGAATGTATGGGTTCAGTATCAAGCCATTATGAGCCCAAATCAAGGGTGGATGTGTAACACAATAGTAGGACACTTGCCTAGCATGTTCAAGGCCCTAGGTTCTATCCTGTCTTAGTTTGGGTTCCCATTGCTGTGAATAGACACCATGACCATGGCAATTCTTATTTAAAAAAAAAAAAAAGCATTTAACTGGGGCTGGCTCACAGTTCAGAGGCTTAGTCTATTGTCATCATGGCAAGAAGCATGGTGACATGCAGGCAGACATGGTGCTGGAGAGGTAGCTGAGAGTTCCACATTCAGATTGGTAGGCAGCAGGAAGAGAGTGACTCTGGGCCTGGGTTGGGCTTCTGAAATCTCAACCCCGCCCCCAAGTTACCACCACATCTACTCCAACAAGACCACATCTCCCAAGAGTTTCACTCCCTGTGAGCCTATGGGGTGCCATTTTCATTCAAACCACCACACATCTTAACAGCCACAAGAGCCACAAGTCATGCATTTCTAAACCAATTTTGACACATTAAATGACATTTACAAACTTGTGACTCCACCAAGTTACTCTCGAGCTTTCTGTTATCTTGGCTTTGTCACCTTTAATCCTTAAAGAAATGTTCAATGCCCTTAGTCATCAGGGAAATGAAAACAAAAACAAAACAAAAAGCAAAAAACAAAACAAAACAACAAAAACCACTCTGAGATTCCATCTTACACCTATCAGAATGGTTAAGATCAAAAACTCAGGTGACAGCACATGTTGGTGAGGATGTGGAGCAAAGAGAACACTTCTCCATTGCTGATGGGAATGCAAACTTGTACAACCACTTTGGAAATCAATCTGGCAGTTTCTCAGAAAATTGGGAATAGTTCTACCTCAAGATCCAGCCATCCCACTCCTGGGCATATACATAAAAGATGCTCTACATACCACAAAGACATCAGCTCAACTATGATCATAGCAGCTTTATTCATAACAGCGAGAAACAAGAAACAACCCAGATGTCTTTCAGTGAAAGAATGGGTAAAAGAAAAATGTGGTACATTTACACAATGAAATCTTACTCATCTATTAAAAACAAGGAAATCATGTAATTTGCAGGCAAATGGATAGATCTAGAAAAAAATCATCTTGAGTGAGGTAACTCAGACCCAGAAAGACACACCTGTTATGTACTCACTCATTAGTGTCTATTAGTCACATAGTACAAGATAACCATGCTGCAATCCACAGACTCAAAGAAGCTAAGTAACAAGGAGGTCTCAAGGGAGGATGCTTGAATTCCACTAGGAAAGGGAAATAAAATAGACATCAGAAGTGGAGGGAAAGAGAGAACTGGGTAGGAGAGGAGGTAGAAAGAACGAGGGATGGGGGAGCAGGTGTGTGGAGAACAGGGATGGGGGTAAGAGGGCTGGGAAAGACAAGGGAAATTGGTGGGGAGGCATCTCTGGAACAAGCTGGAGACCTTGGACAGGGAAGGCTCCTGGGAGGATATCAGGGTGACCCTAGCTGAGACTCCTAGCAGTTGAGGATACTGAGACTGAAATGGCCACATCCGGTAGCCAGGCAGGATTTTCAGTGGAGGGAACCCACCCACAAAACCCTCAACTCAAAAATTTTCTGCCTACAAGATGCACAGGGATAAAGATGGAGAGTTAGAGATTGAGGGAATGGCCAACCAATATCTGGCCCAACTTGAGAGATTGGGCCCACCCCTTGGGAGAGACCCAACCCCTGACACTATTAATGATACTCTGCTTTCTTTGCAGACAGGAACCTAGCTTAACTGTCATCTGAGAAGCTTCATCCAGCAGATAATGGAAGCAGATGCAGAGACCCACAGCCAAACATTAGGCAGAGCTAAGGGAGTCTTGTGGAAGAGTTAAGGGAAGGATTGAGGGAGCTGGAGGGGTCCAGGACACCACAAGAAGACTTACATAGTCAACTAACCTGAGCCCATGAAGGCTCACAGAGGCTGAACCAAAGAGCATGTATGGACTGAGACTAGGCCCCCAACCCATATGAAGCTTATGGGTTGCTTGGTCTTCAAGTGGGTCCCTTAACAATTGGAGTGTAGGCTGTCTCTGATTTAGACTCTGTTGTTTGCCTTTGGATCCCTTTCCCCTAGCAGAGCTGCCTTGTCTGGCCTCAGTGGAATAGGAGCCACTTAATCCTGATGTGACTTGGTATGCCAAGGCAGGTTGGTGGCCCCTGGAGTGTGGTCTCCCCTTCTCTGAAGAGAAGGGGAGGGGGGAGGGGGAAGAGAGTGGGAAGGTGGGACTGGGAGGAGAGGAGGGAGTAGGGCTTCAACTGGGGTGTAAAATAAACATATAAAAATATTAATGAAAAAAATAAAAGGGGGATGATAGTTACATCATAGAACAATTGGAAGCTAATCCATGCAGAATATTTGTGAAGCCATAACACAATGTAAGAATTCAAAGTGATGAGAACACCACCATTGTTGTCATTGCTATCACCACCAGTAGAATACAAGTCCATAAGGGGGATGATTCTGTCTGGTTGGCTCACAGACATCATCACTATACTGAAGGAAAACCTGATATACAGTAGGTACTCAATAAGTCCTCCTACCTCGTGACTGAATCATTAATTATGGATATCAGTGGATACTAATAAAAATTATCTTCCTTGAGCTGGCCCTCTGCTCTCAAGAGCATGATCTTTGGTCTCGGTGTGGAGGTGCACACCTTTAATCCCAGTATTTGGGAGACAAAGCCAGGCAGATCTCTGTGAGTTCAAGTCCACCCTGCACTATATAGTTGAGTTCCAGGACAGCCAGGGCTATGTGGAGAGACCCTGTGTCAAACAAACACACAAAAAAGCATGGCCTCTAAGTCTGGCTTGTAGATCTGCAGAGTGATATACAACCTGAGACAGGTGTTTTCAGAGACTGTTAACTGATGGGGTGGTGTTAAGCATTCTAAATGTTAATTGGTCCTGTTTGCTGTCTGTTACTGACATTATCTCTGTTTGGTTAAATAAATGCTGAGGCTTGGAGACTGGGCAAAGACAGAGATAGGTGGGACTAAGGTGAATGGGTTTTTAGAGAGAGACAGAACATCGTGGAAGAAGAAGGTTTCCAGAGAGAAAACCAGGAGTAAACAAGGAAGACATGCCATGGGGTAGATTAAAGAAGATCCTACCACATGGCCTGGAACATCGGCTTAATGTGGAGAATAATAGTCCAAAGGGGTGTATGTATATATGGGGTTATATTTGGGTAATAGAGTTATGAGCTAACTTAGATGGACTAGGATTGCACAACCCAGGATTGTTAAAATCCATCCGGTGTCTATGTGTATTCATTTGTAGTGGCGGGTTAAGGATTAATACCACCGAACCAATTAAAGATAATATAAATACTGGTTAAGCTAATTAGCTATTTTTTTCTACAGTTAACTGTGGGAGTGTTTTGTAAAGGATGAAGATGGAGTGGCTAGTAAAGCAGTCAATTACGAACCAGCTAGATTCTCTACATCCCTTCAGTGCAGAAGACAGTGAAAGAAGAGCCAGATCCTAGAAAAGATGCTCAGAGAACAGAGGGACCCTGAAACATGAGCCTCCTCTAAAGGAGAGGATCTGGAGCAGAGGAGACATTGGGACTTGACATGCCAGAATCATAGAGAAAGACTTCACGCCCTTTGAAATAGACTGGCCATCAAGGTGCCAAAGTGTATGTGAGCAGAATCATAGAGAAAGACTTCATGCCCTTTGAAATAGACTGGCCATCAAGGTGCCAAAGTGTATGTGAGCCTAAGACTTGAGGACTGCTTTCACCAATTGCATCACTGGTACTAGAATTAATCCCATCGTTCGAGAACAAAATCACTACCACAATTTTTGAGCTAAATCTGAAGCAAGCTTTAACTAAATACTGGCCAGGATGATAGACTCTGGCCAGGTCTATTCAGGAGGTACCAGAAAATGGTGGTGAGTCACATTTTGCAGAGGCTTGTAAAGGCAAACCCACAAGGCCATGTATTTCCCACCAAGTCCAATCAGGAACAAGTACATATCCTGACGTACTTCCTGCCTATGTACCTCCCGCCTACATCCAATCAGGGGCAAGCTTACATCCTGATGCCTCCCCTGCCTCTCTCCTGCATGTGATCAAGCACATCTGGTGAAGTTGGGTCAAACAAACTTGTTCAGAGGAGCACAAACTTGCTGTTTGCTATCTTACATAAACAAGAGCCTCCACAGGAAGTGTCTGTCCTTGGGCAAGGGGCTAACAGGTTAGAGGCATTTTCGTTTTATGGATCTCTTAGGTACAGTAATTAAAACTTAAAACATAACTTTAGCTCTCACCCTTGCAGTAGTATCAGAGCAAGATTACCTTTCATTGCTAGGCTCTCCTGGAACACATTAATACAAATACACAACTGGAGTACAAATCTGTGATTACACCTATGTGTGCGCTGCTCAGTGGGAATGCTGGGCTGCAGAAATCGGCGCCAGCACCTTGGACAACAGCAGCTAAATTCTGAGTGTGGAAGGGCACCTTCCTGGACTTCGGGGACATTCAGGCACTTCAGGTCCACTTCTTAGACCTCTGGGGACATCCAGGCCCTGGACCTCCTGGGCGCTGTTCCAGGAAGGTCAAGCTGAAGGGGATGCTGGTGTTTTCTGCCGTTCGTGCATACCCAGCCACAAAATAGGATGGAAACATTTTTAGCAATTTTGGATGTGATACCTAGGTGCCCAATTTCTAAGCACTCGCTGTTTATTTCTTTGAATTTCATAAGCTGCTGACTGCTTCCTACTTGATGTATTCCTGGCTTTTGCTAGGTTCAGGAAAGGCAGTTCCAGCACCTGGCATGTCCCATGATCTGAACACAAGGAAATGTCACCAGGAAGAGGCAGTTCAAGTTTTTTGTTTGTGGGGATGTGAGAAACTGGGTGTTCTAAAGGAAAAAGTCAAAAGGTCTTTTGGGACACTGTGAAAAATTCCACCCAGAGCTGAAGAGCAGGCAGGATGGGTGAAACCATTTGTCAGTCATGAAAATTATTCTCCCAGACTCCCTTGCAGCCAGGCGTGGCCGTGGACTGAAATCTCTCTGATAGGGTGTGGGCAGAAGTGATGTGTGTCAGTTCCAGAACAGAGCAGCTTGAGCTTCCTCCTCCTCCTGTTCCTCCCCCTCCTTCCTCTGAATGTAGAGAATAGGCTGGAGGGACCAATGGAGCCATATAAGGCAGAGAGGATTCTATCCCTTAATCATCATATGGAGAGAGTGGGCAGGGCCAGGAACAGCCATCTTGGACTATTTATGGTTTAAATTACAGGTCTATTGTATCTGAGCCAGTATACCTCTGGGGGTCTATTTGTTACAGCAATTGAGTCCATGTCCTGACTGCTACATAAATTAGCCTAAGTCAGGATAGAGGCACCCTGAGGCTCTCTCTCTCTCTCTCTCTCTCTCTCTCTCTCTCTCTCTCTCCCCCTGGTTAACTCATCCTCATGGGCAAGCTCAAGTCACTTTCTCAGGAAGGTCTGGAGTGACCTAATCTGGGAGTCACCCGCCTGTAGGTTCCCACAGTATACCACAGCTGCACTCATATCTGCTCCTTCAGTTTTTCTTGATTAATGTTTATAGCCCTGCGGGATTTTAAAGTACACATTGTTTCAAAATACACAGAACCATACACTTAAGAAATGTGCATTTCGCTGAATGTAAATTTGACCTTCGATGATTGTATCCTGGCTAAATGGACTGCATGCTGAAAAATTTTAGATTAGCACCTCCCGAGATCTACCTCTGACTCTGAAATGCACTCAGGGTGTGCTGATGAAAGGTGTTCGGCTGGACAGACAGGTGATAAAGCAAAAAAAGTCAATGGCCGATTGCAGGATCTAGGAGGTAGATACTATCGGTGCTCTGTGCACAACTCTTTCCATTTTTTTCTGCTAATAAATGAATGAATGTTAGAGAAGGAGAATAAGAAAAGGATACTTCATCTAAATGTGTCTCGGATAAACCACTATTATTTAAACTTCATTTAAATGAATGGATCTTTGAGCTATTTCCATTTTTTTCTATTAACAATCATGTTGCAATAAATATCATTTTATAAGATCTTTGTGGCATTAGGTTTGAGCTTCTTTTTAAATATTCATGATGTGGTGTGTGTGTGTGCATTTGTATGTGTGAGTGAGGAGATGCACATGTGATGGTGCAGGTGTGGAGACCAAGGGCAACCTCGGGTGTCAGTTATCTCCTTTCACCTTAAGCCAGGGTTTCTTTGTTGTCTGCCACTGTGTATGGCAGTCAGCTTCAAGAGTCTCCTGATTGCATGTGTCATCACACCACAGGAACGCTGGGGATTACGGATGCACACTGCTTTACCTGACTGTACATGGGTCTGGCACTCAAACTCAGCTCATGCTTACACAACAAGCCTTTAGCCACTCAGCCATCTCCCAGCCTAGGTATTAACTTCTCTCTCTCTCTCTCTCTCTCTCTCTCTCTCTCTCTCTCTCTGTGTGTGTGTGTGTGTGTGTGTGTGTGTGTGTGTGTGTGTCTATACATGTACATGCAACCACAGGCCAAAGACTGATGGTATTGGGTATTTTCCTCTATTGCTGTATATGGATCTTGCCAGTTTGACAAGACCAGCTGCTCAGCAATCCCTAGGGATCCTTATGTCTCTGCTTCCCCAGTGCTGGAATTATAGGTTCATGCAACCACTATGAACTCAGGTCCTCATTCTTGTATCACAAACATTTATCAACTGATCTATTTTCCCAGTTCCTGCATAACTTTTAAAAAAGATCTGAACAACACATGACATTACCATAAGTACACATGAGTTTCAGAAGACAGCAATATTAGCCCTAATAACTTAGCAGATGTTTTTAACATGGCACTTTTGGATGACAGGCATCAAGTCTATACTGTAGCATTATGTCTGCCTCAAATTGATAATGGCACTCCTTCCCTGCTGGTTAGCTTATACAGTGCCATAAGGTGTTGTGGAGCTCTTACCCAGTGCTAGACCCTGTATGCTACAATACCAACCTTCCTGGAGAGAGGCACCCCTTCATGCAATAGTGGCATTAAAATTATGAAGGTAACCAACTGCTTTCTGGTTGGATTTGAGGCCATTTTCACCTGATCAAAAGCCCATGACTGGGGAGATCATAGGCCCACATGAGGAATACACGCTTTTTACTTTGCTGAATGCCTACACTGTCAGACTGCCTTCTAAATATTTATATTTATGCCCATAGGCATATGTTGCTCTCAGATTTTTGTCAGAGATGCTTCTTTTTGCTGTAGGTACTGGTTAATGCAGAGACTTATAAATGTCTAAGAGCTGAGTATAAATAACTGAGTTCTCAGGCATGCATGGGTCATTTCTATCAACCTCTCCGTGCAAGGCTCAAGGAACATGGTGGAAAAGGGGGCATAAAGAATGTCAGAGCCGCCGGGCGGTGGTGGCGCACGCCTTTAATCCCAGCACTTGGGAGGCAGAGGCAGGCGGATCTCTGTGAGTTCGAGGCCAGCCTGGTCTACAAAGCGAGTCCAGGACAGCCAGAGCTGTTAAACAGAGAAACCCTGTCTCGAAAAACCAAAAAAAAAAAAAAAAAAAAAAAAAAAAAAAAAAAAAAAAAAAAAAAAGAATGTCAGAGCCAGTTACTGCAGAAGAGAACTGGGACATGAGCACTTCTGGACGTGACATGGCGGTTGCACACATCAAGACCAAACCAATTACAACACCAGCAAAGATGGGGGTGGGGGAGCAAAGCCCCGTTTTTAAAGGAGGAACAACTGGCAGTTGGTAGCTGCTGAGAAAGCGAGATTCACTCTCCTCTGAGAATGTGGCCCTGGTAGGTTGCCCCATCCCTGTGGATGCCTCTCACCCATGTGGACAATGCTAACTGGACGGAGGAGGTTATTAATAACAATAAAAAGAACATGAAGTTGAGAAAGAGATGGGGTTAGATGGGGGCACTAGAAGCATTTGGAGATAAGTAGTGATGGATGAATATGATCAATATATACTGCATGAAATATAACTACAAATGTATGAAACTTTCAAAGACTAAATAGAAAATATTATTATTTTAAAAAGATATGCCTACACTCTGAAGGTTCTGTATGAGCTTGTTGTCATGCTTATATTGTAAGGTCAACTGTACATTTCTTCTCTCAATATATATTCACAGAACATATTCGGAACTACTAGACACCTTTGTTTCTAAGGCCAATAAGCCCTGCTCAGGTAAGACAATCTTCCCGGTAACCATGAGTTAACTCTCCAAACGGCTCTTCTCTTGCAAGTTCCCAGGACTGGCGACACATTTGGAGTTCAGTGGCCTCACACTTGCTTTTGCCCTTGTGTCATCTTCACAGGTCTTAGCAAAATGCTTGTGTCACCCTCTGCTGCTCTGCAAATGAGCGCAGTGCTTGTTGAGAGTGTGTTTTTCTGGGCCAGATCTGATACTGTGGACCTGGGGGAGGGAGGTGCAAAGCCCCAAGGCTGGTTCTTTTTATCTTCTGAAGGGAGAGAGCAGACTCGTTGCCGTGTTCTTCTGTTTAGGGGCACTGATCTACATACCTAGCCAGATTGAGCAAAATGTTCAAAGTTGGCATTCGAATACAAAACTGCATTAATTCCAAACCACTGTTGGCACCATGACAGTGGCAAAGGATTACTCTGCTTTAAATGATCATAGAGGTGTTTGGGATTCTGTTTTGCTTTCATGATAGGCTGTTATTCTGTCTGTGATTTATTTAATGCTGCATCCCCAGTCTGCAAGAGAACTCTCAATTATTATAAGTTTCCATAGAAACAGATGAGCTATTCTCTATCATTTGCTCACTACAGTCCCCAATGCTCCAATCTCCCACTCCCCTCCCCAGCCCACCCCAACCTCAGTTCTTTCCAGAAGCTGCCATGGCCCTTCCATTTTCCATCAGCAATTCTCCAACCTATATGGTTAAGTGATCAAAAGCATGCACGTGGTCTACTGACTTTTCAGCTAACAAGGACAAAAATAAGAATGGGAAATGAGCCCAGGGAGACTAGAAAGAAGCAAATTCAGTTAATGAAAGTTCACATATGGAGGCCTAGTCAGCAAGGGGCCATGGAAGTGGGCAAACTTGGGTGGAAACGAGACTTCCCAATGTTTATCCTTTTAATGTAATTTTAATTGTGAACTATGTAAATACAAGGCTGACTTAAAATATAATTGGAGAGGAAGGAAATGAGGAAAGGCTGAGTGATTACAGTTTCTTGGGTGGTAACAATGTTGAGACTATCCTGACTGTTGTGACAAATTGGAAACTACTGGATTGTATCCCATGAAAATGGGAGAGTATAATGGTATAAAAATCACATCTCAAAAACTGGGAGCGTGAGTGTGTGTGTGTGTGTGTGTGTGTGTGTGTGTGTGTGTGCGCGCACTGTGAACTATTTAATTTTCTTTTCTATGAGTTAGAAGATTAGCTATGCTGTCCATCTGGTCTGACTCCTGAGCTCAAGCAATCCTCCTGCTTCTGCTTCTTGATAGCTATATGTGTGCATCACAGCACCCAACTTAAAATTTAATTTTTAAAACTCCTACATGAGGCTGAGAACAGTGCTACTCCCCTATGATCTCAGCACCTGAGAGGATGAGGCAGACAAGATGAAGGTTCAAGTCTTCATCTTGTTACATAGGTCAAATCTCAGAAATTATACAAAACAAGACTCCCCACTGGACTCAGCCCATCAGAATTTTCTCTTCCTTTAGGCTTCTTTCATCTTCATCATTGGGGAAACTGCTCTACTTTGAAATTCATTCTTCCTAACATTTTAAACATCCTGACTGCTCCTTCATATTTCATCACCAGGTTTCTATAGATTCTTCCTTTCCCACCAAATGGCGCCTCTCTTCCTGTTAGCTTTCCTTCCTAACTTTGTCTAGACACCACTCCCACCTGCTACTTGCCGTCTTCTGTGGGCATCTCCCTCCCCAGCATCCCTAGACTCTTTCCAGTTCATCTCCATAATCTAGTTCACTGAAGCTCCTAATCCAACCCTTGTCAAATTCACCACCTGCCTCACCCAACATCCAAGATGCTCATCATTTCTTAGAAAACCCATACAGTGGTGTGAAGCACAACCAGCTGCCTATTGTCTAACCTTGTGGACCTCAGTACTGCTTGGCCATACTCTTTGGAGTCTGTCCTTCCTTTTCATTCTCATTCCATGCTGGGACCCTCCAAACTCTGAGATTGAGTTTCAGACTCTATTTGAATCTCAGGAGAAAACTTGGCCATGGGCAAGAGAAAAATGCAAGCATGCAATCTAGATGTTGAATGAATTGGGTCCATAGATCATGAAATCCAGTGTTGACTACAACAGGGAATAGTCTTGCTCTTGGGTCACACAGATCTTAGAGCAGGGAGAGGAACAGACTGATAAGGAAATAGAAGTGTCATCCATTAATGGTTTCCATGAAAGGACAAAATAGAATGGAGAACGGCTGGGCAAGGTGGTACATGCCTATAATCCCAGCATTAGGAGAGAGAGCTGAGGCAAGAGGATTATGGGTTGAAGGCCAGCCTGGGCTATGTAGCAAGACCTTATGTCAAACAGGAGAATGAGTGAGTGGCCACTTTGAGTGGGTGGTCAGGAAAGACCTCACAGAAGTGGAGTCCAAGTAGTGATGTAAATTAGAAAAAGGAACCAGCCATGGAAAGATTTGAAGATGTCAACAAAGCTCCATGGGAAGGAGAAAATTAGCTCAATTCAGGCACCCAACAGCTACCACTGTATCTGTAACATCAAGCACCAAAGAAAGACATGTGAGCCATAAGGACATTGTAAGCCAAGAATGAGAATGGAAAAGAGAAAGTATCTGAATTGTGACAAGGGAGAAGTCTAACCTAAGCCAAGTTTGTAAAAAAAAAAAAAAAATCACTGTAGCTGGTAGGTGTACTGATTATGGGTGCAAGGTGGAGAGGGGGACCTGCTAGGAACATCTGAGGTGGTTTACCTGAGGGCCTTGTTGTTGAAGATGTTGTAGAGTTAGCAGGTGCTGAATAGGCTTTGACGGATCCAACAGGATTGACTAGTGGATCGTAAGTAGCATGGAAGGGCACAGGGGAGGCATAGGACAAAGGTGGAGAACATAGGGGATTCAAGGATAACTCAGTTTTCTGGCTTATATTTCAGAGAAGAAAAAGAAATTTATATTTTTTGCACACCTGAGTTCATGGGATGAGATTTATACCAGACATCTTTGTGGCACACTAAGGGATTCAAAGACTCCAAACAACACTAAACAAATCAGGAATACTTATAACACAGTCTCCACTCCGGTAAAGCAGTGTCTTGCGGTATCTATAAAAGCATGTGGGATCCCTCTGTGAGTCCCAGAGTCACACTTCAACTGTGCTGCTGCTCAAAAGGAATTGTCCCCGTTCTTAGCTGCCACCACGATCTCTTCCAGAAGCAAACCCAATCATGCCACTTATCTGCCAAAAAACTTTCAATGGCTCCCCAATGTACTGTGAATAAAATCCAGACTTACCTTCCTAGCTCATCAGCTAATCCGCATGATTAGGCCGCTGCTTCCCTCTGCAGCATCATGTCTTCCTGCTCACGTCACTGTGGACCCAGTGCTTCTGATGGCACTTAGAAAGCATCACGCTCTTCCCCACCTCAGGATCCTGGCACTGCTGTCCCCTCTGCTGGAACAGTCATTCCTTGCTCTGGCTTATGTTTACAGACTGGATCTCATGTATTCCAGGCTGTCCTTGAACTCACCGTGCAGCTGAAGAGGATCTTTCTGCCTCCACCACTTAAGCCCCAAGTTCTGAAGTTACAGCTATGTGCCACTGTGTCTGGTTTACGCAATGCTGGGGACCAAAATCAGAACTTCATGCATGCTAGGCAAGCACTCTGATAACCGAATTACATCCTCAGATGTCCTCAGCCCCTCTTTCCTCATTCTGAATTCGTAGCTGGCTCATTCACACTCTTCAAGTCTCCTCCTCAGATCATGTGAGTGGGTCCCCTCTCAGTTTGTAGGTGACACAAGCCCCTATTGGTTTTCCTCATGATGTTCAATACAGGCTGCAATCCAGGTTTATTTGTCCACCTCTTTCCCCACCATAGAAACAGCTGTTCCATCCAAAGTGGATGCAGCCACCAAGTCATACTGTACCTTGCCAAAGCTGCCTTTCCCCAGCACCATCAGGAAGTTAAAATCAGTCAGTTTCATCCGATCCCTGTTGCCATTGTTGTCAAATTTGGAGATGGTGTTGGCTGTCTTTTCTTCTGGAGCCTTGGTGCCTTGGCCGATTTTGGCTCTCTGGAGGAAGAATTAGACAGAACATAGTATGAAGGCTGGGGACACTCTGGTGGAAAGACACATGAGCTCAGGAGATCCTGTGGCTCCTACTGCCAGGCACCCTTCCTGTGCCATGCGCGACTGTACACTCCTCTGCAAACATACAGCCTTGGAGACATCCTGGGCCCTTGTATCTCCCTTCATCCCCTGAACGGGATTTTTCTCCAGGGGCTCTCATGTCTCCCTTCTAGGAGGCCCTGGAATTCATCGACTTCCTTCCCTTTCCATCAGTACTGACTGTTAGCACCCATCTGTCACCTAGAGGACCCACATTGGTTCCTTCCCTACAAGGCTTCCCAGTAGCCCACAGGAAGCTTCTCATACAACTCAGTCACCTGCTGCCTAAAATGCTTCATCGTACATTTGTCAAGCAAGTAAGCAGTCTTTCCCCTGAAGCTACTTAGCCTCTGTAAGAGAGCCCTTCCCAACTGCTATGCACAAGCAGCTGTTAATAATTTCTGCCCTCATTCTCTGTCTTTACACATACTTGTTTCATGATTTTTGTTTCCCTCCACACACCAGAGTGTAAGCTCCCGGAGGAAATGGGCTTTGCCAGTTTGGTTTTCACTGGTTCTCAGGTATCTGGATGAGTAAGTGCATGGAGCAGAACAGGCAATTAAGAGCGCTTGGCAAACGAACCTGCCTATACCCTGCAAGGTAATGGGGACAGTGCCAGGTGTTCTGTGCAGGCAGACCCCAGTGAGTGGCTGCCATTATCACTGTTCCTTTATTTCATGTCTTGATGACAGGCAGCAAAATGCTTCCTGGAGTTTTGTTTCTCTCTCTCCCTCTCTCCATCCTTTCTTCCCTCCCTCCCTCTTTCTCTCTGTGTCTCTGTCTGTCTCCATGTATGTGTGTGTGTGTGACAGAGAGAGAGAGAGAGAGGTGTTAAGTGTGCATGCAAGTGCCTCACATCGCACACTAACGGAGATTGGGGGCATCCTCAGGCCTTAGACCTCATCTTCTACTGTGAGGCAGAGCGGCTTTTGTCATTTGCCACCGTGGGCACCAGGCTGACTGGCTCTCGAGTTAGTTTCTAGGGATTCTCCAGTCTCTGCCTCTCCTCCCTCCACAGGAGCGCTGGATTACACACACGTGTGACAGCCACACCTGGCTTTCCATGAGCTTGTGGAGATCCAAACTCAGGTTCTAATGACTGCACGCATGCTTTAGGAACTGAGCCGTCTCCCCAGCCCCTCCCAAAGACTCATCCAGTCAGGCCACGCCCACTGAGGGGCTGTGTATACCATGCCCTGATGTGGGTGATCCGGGTAGACCAGGGAGCAACAGAGATACTGATGCTCAAAGACTGCATGTCGTGCCGGGACTGTGTGCTCCATGCTGCATTCCAAGAAATACGTCAGTGTTGACCCAGATGAGGAATCTGGGTTGGCAACAGAGCATCACTTGCGGGCGAGAAAATGAGGCACAATGAATGAAACGAACATTGACTCAGCTGAGCAGAACTCAAGGGCCTGGCGGAGGTGGCGGGACAGGACCAGGCTATGAAGACCTGGTCTGCTGCATCAAGGGGTCCTGGCTGTTTCCGAGGGTGGCGTGCTGCCTCTGAAAGGGTTTTCAGAAGAACCATAGTGCCGCCGTACGTATTCAGAAGGTCACCCTGGTAGAGTGGAAGAACCCAGTTGATGGGTCTAAGTTTGGAGGCCATGAGGAGAGGGTTGCAGTTCTCAAGTGGGACTTGGGGGGACTGTCCTGGATTCATGTATATTCAGGTGCACGGAAGATGAAATGGGTGTTTGTGGGAAATGGCTTGTCCCTGCTGGGGCAGACAGGGAGAGGGAGAAGGGAAGGCAAACATTCTGGGCCACTGGGTACTTGCTGGTCTTTCCCCCCAGGTGAGAAGTATGTTTGGAGGGTTGGGTGAGGAGACAGAATCACTGAGGAGTGCAATTTTAGTGTGGCATGTGGCCCCTTCCACACAAATGCCGTAGGGATTTGCTTCTTCTCCATGCACTACATAACCCTCTACCGACATTCAGTGAGCGAGATTGCAAAGCTCCCACTGCTTTTCATCTTCTTAATTAGTGCTTTTAAAATATTGAAGTTGGGACCTGGGGAGATAGCTCAGTTGGTAAAGTGTTTGCCTTGCAAACATACAGACCTGAGTTCCCACCTTCGAATCTACATTAATAAAAAGCCAGGCATGGTGTTACAGGCTGGTAATCCCACTGCTAGGGGAGGTAGAGGAAAGAGGAGGGTTCCCTGAGGCACATGTGGACCTGCACACACATGAACACTCATACACAAATGAATAAAAATAGATAAATAATTGAGATGTAAGCAGTAAAATGCACAGATCTTAAGTGCATAATTCCATGAATTCTGACAATATATACTTATCCATACCCCAAACAAGATACAGAACAAGTCCGACTCCTCAGGGAGTTTTGCAGCTGGTCTTCCCTCGCAAGCAACAAAGGCAAGCTCTGATCTGGTTTCTATTCTCATAGGTCAGGTTTATCTGTTCTGGAATTTCATCCAAATAGAATTAAAGTGCACAGACCCATTCACGTCTTCCTTCTCCCTCTCATCAGGACATTCTTGAAACTCCTCCACATGGTTGCACAAACCACAAAGTCTTTTCTGGGTTGCTGAGAATTCATTGTCGGTATTGCTCATTCTCTACTAATGGATTTTGATGGTGTTTGAGGATACTAACAGAACAGCTGCCCCAGAGCTTGAACTACTTGTTTGATAATAAGATGCATTGATATTTAAGCCTAAGAAACCCAACAAGCAGCATGTATGGGTTAAGGGCAAAGACATTTGAGAGACAGAGGCATAGGGTCCCAGGGACGAGGAGATGATTCAAAGCATGCGACCATCTCAAGGAGCCCTAGACAGAGCTGCCTGTCTTTCCTGAGCCACACACTCATGCCATCCTCATCCTCCCTCCAACCTCCTGGGTTTTTCCTGACTGGTCCAAGCCTCCCTCCCTGTGCCATTGCTTCATCGCTGTGTCTCTTGTTTCCTTTGTAGTTGACTTGGGATGCATTGGACTCCCACACTTGATTCTCATTCTACTCCCAGCCTAGCCATTGGGAGTGTGTGTCCATCCACTTGGGAGGTCCTAGAGCACAGCCCCCTTTGAAATGAAAGGGGAGAGTTCACGCCTTCCAGTTTTTTTCACATGGATTTGCTCCAACGAACTGGAATTAAGCCTTTTTCCCTTTCACTGTATTTTCATTTTATGTGCATGGGTGTTTTGTCTACATGTGTGTCTGTGCACCACATGCATGAAGTGCCTGTGGAGGCCAGAAGAGGGCATCAGGTCCCCTGGAACAGAGAGTTGTGAGATACATGTGGGTCCACTGGAATTTGAACCCGTATAGAAGAACAGCCAGTGTTCTTAACAACTCAGATATCTCTCCAGCCCCCCCCCCCCCCCCCCCCCCCCCCAATTACCAAGTTTAAAAAGTCCTTAGGGGCCTGTATCCTTGTGCTGCGGTTTAGATAAGGTTTTCATATTGGAGGATTGGTGTGTTGGTTGTAGGATAGTTATCCTGTACTATATGGCTAAAATCCAACTATAAGTAAATACATGCCAGGTGTATCCTTCTGAGTCTGGGTTACCTCACTCAGGATGAGCATTTCTAGTTCCATCCATTTTGGCTGCAAATTGCATGATTTCCTTATTTCTGATAGCTGAGTAGTATTCCATTGTGTAAATGTACCACAGTTTTTTTTGTTTTTTGGTTTTTTTTTTTATCCATTCTTCAGTTGAGGGACATCTGGGTTGTTTCCAGTTTCTGGCTATTATAAATAAAGCTGCCATGAACATGGATGAGGAGATGTCCTTGTGGTTTGGTGAGGAATCGTTTGGATGTATACCCAGAAGTGGTATGGCTGGGTCTTGAGGTAGAGCTATTCCAAGTTTTCTAAGATATCGCTATTGCACAAGCCTGCACTCCCACCAGCAATGGAGGAATGTTCCCCTTTCTCCACATCCTCACCAGCATGTGCTGTCATTTGAGTTTTGATCTTAGCCATTTTGACGAGTGTGAGATGGAATCTCAGGGTCATTCATTTCTCTGATGATTAGGATGTTGAACATTTCTTCAAGTGTCTCTCAGCCACTAGATGTTCCTCCTTTGTGAATTCTTGGTATAGCTCTGTTCCCCATTTTTTGATTGGATTATTTGGTTTCTTGGTGTTTAATTTCTTGAGTTCTTTATAAATTATGGATATTAGCCCTCTGCCAGATGTGGGGTTGATGAAGATCTTTTCCAATCTGTAGGTTACCGTTCTGTTCAAATGACAGTTTTCTTTGCCTTACAGAACCTTTTCAGTTTCATGAGGTCCCATTTATTGATTTTGGTCTTAGAGCCTGAGCTATTGGTGTTCTGTTCACAAAACTGACACCTGTGCCAATGAGTTCGAGGCTTTTCCCCACTTTCTCTTCTAGTAGATTTAGTGTGTCCAGCCTTATATTATGGTCTTCGATCCACTTGAACTTAAGTTTTGTGCAAGGTGATAAGTATGGGTCAATTTGCATTCTTTTACATGTCCACATCCATAGACCAGCACCATTTGTTGAAGATGTTGTCCTTGTTCCACTTTACGGTGGTCCACAGTTTGAGACGAGAGAGATGACGCAACTTTTCAGAGATGGGACCTTGAAGGAAGTGAGTGTGTGGCTGGGATGCTGCCCTGGGAAGGAGTGATGCTGGTTTCATGGAGTTATCTCTCTCCAGAGCATCCTTTAGAAAGCAAAACCACCCATATGCCGAGCTCCTTCTACATACCTCCGGTTCCTTTTGTTTCTCCCCATGTTGGGACCCAGCCAGGGTGGTTCTCACCAGGGGCCATGCAGACTGTGCAGCCTTCCAGCTTCCAAAATGAGGTGTGTGTAGGAAGCCTTTTATTTTAAATTTTGTAGCTTCAGTACTGTGTTATAACAACAGCATATTAGTGCTCTATCTGGAATCTACATAGGAAGTCTATTCTGTCCCATGTTTATTGCGTGTTAACATCAGCATTAAAGTGATGTTCAAATCACTTTAAATCAGTTGCCAACTGTTAAAGATCAGGAGAGGTGCTATAAAAATCTAGAATTTGGCTGGAGGTGTGGCTCAGTAGTAGAGCACTTTTCAGGCGTACACAAAGCCCTATGTTCTCTCCCTAGTACTAAAAACAAAACAAAAGTACAAAACCAGACTCCCAGCTCCTTCTGAAGAACTAGACCCCGCAACACTGGCAGCACTGGGTGGACTAGGCTTCCTCCTTATTATGTGCCTAGTTCCTAAAAGCATTTGGGTCTGTCCCCCTGACCCTTTGAGCTTTCTGAAGACAAGAACCTGTCACCCAGCTTTCTAAAGATCCCAGCGTTGCAGGTGTCTCACAGGTCCTGCATCAAAGATAAGGTAACAGAAAAAGTAACAGCAGAAATAATTATCCACCAGTGGCTGCCTCTCGTGTTTACAATTTCCGTCCAGAGAAGCCTCTGCAGAGACAAAGCAGAAGGCCATCCCTTCCCAGTGGAGCTCCATCACTTTGAGGTGTGTCCTGGGGAACTACAAAGGCTCCATGCTCCATCTCAGATCGTCAATACCTGTCCTGACTTCAGGCCCCTCTGTACCCTACCTCTCCAAGGAGCCTCCAAATGCACCCCCATCTACCCAAGAAGGCAAGAAAGCAAGGGGTGCCTCACAGCCACCCATCCACCCCAGGAGCATGTACTGAGCTTGGTTGATTCCCAGGGAGGATCTGGCAACATCATGACCACCATGACCACCAACACCTGAATACTTGATGTACTAGATGCTTCTAGAGGAACAATACCATTCTTATATTGCATATGTATATCTTATATGTATAATCTTATATATAGTGTCAGAATCCCTGTGTTACAGATGAGGTGACAGCTCAGAGAGAGGTACTTCCCTACTGTAAATAGTGGTGGTGGGGGTGGGGAGCAAGGCAGCTTGGGCAGACTCTTAGGCATGCTCCCCCACCTCTGGGCTGCTGTCTATAAAGACCTGCCACTTGAATACACACATGCACGCACGCACGCACAGGCTCATTTTATTAGGGGCAGGTACCTCCACTGATAGTTATCCTCAGTAGCAGCAGGTTCACGAAGCCACAAGAACAACACATTGAAGAAAAAGCTCCCCATACCAAACATGTTCAGACCCTTTGCCTTTGATCCCCAAACAGTACAGTACTAACCATTTAGAGACCACTGCATTGTAATGTGCATTCTAAGTCATCTGGGTTGTTTTAAAGTATATGGGAGGATGTATACATATCTATACATATAGGCATTCTGTGTAGAGACTCTGCTGTCTCCAAGTTTGGATATCTGCTGGGAACCGACGGCTCTGCACTGATCCCTCACTGTCCCTACCCTCCCTCTTCCTCTCCTTGTCTTACTTTCTCATCACCCTGCTCCTGACAAGGCTTGTAAGGGCCTGTAACCGAACTTTTAAATTATTATTTATTTAACTCTTATTTATTTATTACTAAATTCACTTATAACAAACACCAACAATTTCTTAACTATTAATCCTATAAATTCCTACAACCCCTTTAACCTATCCACTAAACCTATTGATAATCATAACAACTACTTTCATACCCTTTTAGAATGATACAGTCTCTGGGGCAGGTCCTCAGTCGTCAGGAAACCAGTCTCGGGGGTAGACTCTTTAACGCACTTAGCAGTCCTTTTTCTGGAATAGCTCAGACGCAGGTTCGTCAGGGTAAACTGGCTATCGAAGTCTCACTTTAAATAAGGCTTGAGGCTTTCTTCTCTCTGGGAGACCTCAGCCGTCTGTAGGCCAACTTATTTCCTTCGTATCAGCAACTCTGCCGTTCTGCCTCAGTCTTTAAAGCTGGCCACAGTTCCGTTCAGGCCACTGTTCGGACAGGTCAAACCCCTCTAGGCAAAAGCTGAGCCACAGGGTTTAGTCCTTGGCCTTTTGCTGTCTTGCCGAGGCTTTCTCTGCTCACCAGCTTCCTTCTGCCTCAGGGAGATCTGGCCATTGGTCTACCAGAACTTTCTCCAGCAGGACTCTCGGAGCTCTCTCATATCGGGGGCCCTTAGCACGCACGCGCCTCTCTGGCGTCATCCACTTGTCCTTAAATAGGATCACTCCTTGTTCCACCTGCTTCAGCTTAATTTGGGCTCTGCCCACTTAGCAGTTGAAAGCAATGCCAGGTCATAAAGTCTTTCCTTGTTTCACCTGGCTTCAACCTTGTTTTTCAGTCCAAAGAGACTCCCCTCATTTCACCTGACTTCTTCCATAAACTGATAAGCTAATTGCTCACAGCAGTTGATCTTCATGCCCCGAATTAAGAGACTGTATCAGAAACTTAGGTATTCACTAAATCTAACTTATATTAACCTATCAGCCCCTTCAAGGGCCAGTTCCCAAATCAACTACTATCACTTGATTTAATGATTGATGGTTTTGAGATAGGGTCTTGCTGTGTCGCTGAGGTCCACTGCTGGCTCTATCCTCCTGCCTCTGCCTCCCAAGTTCTGAGACTAGGAATGTACCTCCAGACCAGGCTTTGGATTCTTATAATTTATTTCTAGAGAAACTCAAACCCAGGGCCATTACTAGCTCTAAGTCCTTAGAAAGTTACTTCACTTATTGGGTCTCAGTTTCTTCTTCTGAAAGAGAAAAGTTGGGAGTGGTCCCAGAGTAGGTGGTGTGACAAGGAAGGACTCAGAGTGACACAGTGTGTCATAAGTAGTTTGTTGAATGAGCAAAACCTAACCCTGCCAGGAAACCCACTTTGAACCAGCCAAATTACAGTCTCTTCCCCACTCCACAGACAAGGCCAGGGGCAGAAGACGCCCTCTGCAGGACATCCCGAAATGTCTGTTCATTGCATCCCAGAGCACCCCACAGTATACAGTCACCCCAATTCTGGTGGCCCCAGTCGTCTGTCACTCAGAGTCATTTCCGATAAGAAACTTGAAGGTAATTCCTGACTCATTCTGGGGGCTAATTGCTTACTATGTGGAGATTACATTCCTTACGTTCAAGGTCAAGTAAAATCCTTCCGTGTGTCTGACAGTGATTTCTGTTGGAAGTGCTTTTTTTTTAATCAACAGCTATGGTATGGAGAGATTATAACTCAGGCATAAACAAGTATTTGCAGGCTCCTGCTAGGGATAAAGGGACATATTTTGTTGCATGCAGATAAAACAACCCTGTACTTCAAGCCAATTACTGTCTCAGACAAATGCTCTATTCGCATAGAGAATGTTTTCTTTGGTGTTTGGAAATGTCATCCCAGCTGCCTCAGGCAGAAGAAATTATTTTTTGAAGCTGAGCCTTCATTTTCTACAAGAGAATACCAGCCTTGTTTTGGGTTTTTGTTTGTTTGTTTGTTTTGATTTTGAACCATAACCAACAGACACTGTCAGCCCAGAAAGATTTCTCTGGAAGTTTTGCCTTCCAGTTCTTTTCTGAAAATATCCAATTTGCAACTCGGTGTGGTGGGAAGGTTCTTTTATCAAGTCATCCAGACTTGCACAGCCACCAAGAAAATGTCCTTCAGTGATCAAGGTTATTGTATATGTTCATCACCTTGTCACTGAGACAAACACCTGATAGATATGACCTAAAGGAGAAAAAAATGTATTTGATTCCCAGTTTCAGAGGGATCTGCCTACCACCTCTTAGTCCTGTGCACTTGTTCATGACATCACGGTGGTGGGTACATGAGTGGCAGGAGACAGCTGCTTATATCATGGTGGACAGAAATCAGAGAGCCAGACAGGAAGAGCCTAACTAAGGACAAGACACTTACAAGGACCCACTACCAATGCCTACTTCCTCCAGCTGAAGTTTCTAGAACTTTCCAAAATAGAGCTACCACCTGGGGCTAAATATTCAAACCATAAGCCTATGGTAACACTTCAGATTCAAAGTGTGACAGTGAAGAAAAGATAATCGCCCAGTCCAAAGCCAATGTGTTTATTCCACTCCTTTCCAGAGAGACCCCACAACATCTATAGCATTACCATTGTTCAGACTGTGTGGAAGGTCCACACTCAAGACAAGGGCCCATGGATACTCAAGAAGTGTGTGTCTAGTTGGATAGGAAGCTAACACACTTCTTCCAAACCCTTTTATAAGTCATTGCAGCCAGATACTCTGACCTCAACCACTTCCCCAAACTCACCTGGAACTCACCCCTTGACCTCCTGACTCTGTTCTCACTGGGCTTCTTTTAGTCTCATGTAGTTGTTGAGCAACTCCTCACCCCAGGGCCTTTGCACATGCTGCCTTCTCTGAATGCAATTCCCTATTCCCCTCTTTGTTCAGTTCCACTGTCATTCCCTCCATGGCTCTTCCCTGTGTTCTTAGACGAGGTTACTATATTCTGAAAGTGCCTAATACCTCTTCAACAAACTTGTAGATGGTTATGATTTTCAATATTTCTGTGTGGTTATTTCATGAACAATAATAGTAACCCACCATGTTTTAGTTTTGTTTTTTGTTTTTTTTTTTACATTTTTCAGAGTGACCAGATGATTTGCTTATTGAGACCTGATGTCTGGCCACCAGACTCAGTGCATTAAATCGTGTGAACAAAGTCTTCCCTGCGTGAAAACACTTTCAAATCCTGTGATGCACAAAAACCTTGCATATACCCACCTCCCCCCAGACATCTTCCTTTGCAAAACTGGCAGGTGTGTGGATACCTGGTACCTCATAGCTGACAGTAGGGGGTCCCTGATCATAAAGACAGAAAAGGAGATTAGCTTAGGTAGGAACAAACAGCAGGAGAGTCCAAAGTCAGACCCGATCCCCATAGGTGAGACCAATGAGTGTGAGGATCTGCCCACAGGAGCTTTTGGAGAGTCACTAGTGCAGTCAATCTACGTGAGAACAGTACAGATCCACCTGCTGTTAGACCCAAATTCAGAATTCAAACTACATGTCTACTCCCTCCCACTTCTCTGATATTGTTATTATCATTTCAGTCCAAATCAGCATCACAAAGACCTGGGGCATGGAATGAGTACTTTGGAAGAAATGTCTAAGTCTGAACCAGTACAAGGAAGATTTCACAAGGGAAGTTTCTCAAAGTATAAGTAGGAGTTTTCTAGGATCTGGAACAGCATTGAGAGGTTCAGAGTCTTGAAAGGTCTCCATATATACCACACCACGAACAGCGGTAATACGGTGTATCTGGTTCCCATAGAAACCATGGAAGAACAAAAGCTCACCTCGAACTTCTGCCGCAGCTCTTCATTGCCCTCGCTTCCTTCCGGTGGCACAGGCACATTGAAGTACTCGCCCTCTTCCTGGCTCAGTAACTTGAACCTAATGGAAGACAAGTGGTTGGGATGAGTCGTGATTGTGCATGAGAGCATCAAGCTGAGCAGAAGGCCTGCCTGAAAAAACTGTGTTGAGGGCTAGGAAGATGGCTCAGTAGGGTAAAGTGCTTGTTGTGCAAGTGTGAGGATATGAGTTCAAATCACCATCGTGCAAATAGTGCTGGGCACAGTGATACATCTTTACACGGGGCACTGCTAGAATGAGAAGGGAGGTGCAAAGAACTCAACAGACAGCTGGCCTATGTTTGCAGGACCAAGCAACACACACTCCGCCTCAAACGAGATGTTAGGTGAGTACCTCCCCCCTCCCCAGGGGGCTGAGGCAGACCGGCAC